>JACXGI010001110.1:33050-102927 GCA_016801175.1 Esox masquinongy
ACAGCCACAGGGTTTGGGGGGGGGGGGGTCTAAGGTGTTCATTTTCCCGGTATCTAAAAGGAGCCTCTTTCAACAACATGACAAGACGGCAGCAGTGATAACGCCAGTCTCTGTACAACAGAATCAAATAGCTCAACTAGCTTATTACAAAAGCAGCATCCATTGCTGCTGATGTAAAATGTATTTCTCATAGTTTAACTAACTTCACTTGTCCCCTCTTTACTGATGATTAAACCAAAGGGACTTGTTTGGTGAAATTAGATCTAGAAGGCTATGAAGTCACTTGTGTTCTCCAGATACAGGAGACTTGAAGCTGATGGAGATGCGTTTCACCCACCAAACTACTTCTGTATGGGAGTATGGTAATGAAACCCTCACAGAAAAGAAAGAGGACTTCTAAGCCCCACATATTTGGGTGGCACTGTGTGCATTCCCCTTATGGTATGAAAGCCTAGATTGTCACATTCCTCAAAGTAGAGCTGGCTGAAATGAGTTATAATAGTATGCAGAAAGACAGATAATGAGGTGCGGCAAACCAAACCACACTGTTGGCCTGGACAGCAAACAGTGAAATAGCCACTCATTTAGATTCTCAGATTCACTGAGAAATTCAGCATACTGGAAGTATGAAGATGCTATAGAGGTAAAGAATTAATTGTTTCAAGTATCTTGTCTGGTCACCAGATATAGCCCCCACGCAATTAGCAATGGTTAGCTTAAATTCGTATGTATTTTTGTCAGAAATATTATATGTTGCAAAATATGTTGACAGTACAACACTGTCCATTTGTGTTTGGAAACAAAACATTATCTGTTGCAACACATAACAGCATTGTTCATTATTCACTGCTGTGGGGTAAGGAGGTAGTCTGTAGACAATCGTAATAGCTCTGGACAATCCAATTAGCCATACACAGGGCTGTGTATGTACACAAAAATTAATAAAAAATGTAATGCTGCCAATGTATCCAGCATCTAAAGAGTCAAATCGAATTTCAAATGAAAAGGGGGGTGGGCAAAATAAAGTCCTAACAATATATTAATAAAGGACCTAATAAGGAGTAAGGACACCCTTTGCCTTCAGAACGGCTCTAATCCATTGTAGAATGCTGTCATACAAGTCCTGAACTGTGTGTAGTGGGGTACTGCAACATTCTTCAAGAAAAACATCCTGTTCTTTGAGGGATGAAAGAGGTGGAAATCTAAAATCACTCTGTGCAACAGAACTTCAACAGACAGAACACATACAGTTAGGTCCGGAAATAATTGGACATTGACATAAGTTTAGCTATTTTGGCTATTTACAATAATATATTCAAGTAACAGTTAAATAATGAATATGGGCTTAAAGGGTAGTCTCTCAGCTTTAATTTGAGGGTATTCACATCCAAATTGGAGGAAGGGTTTAGGAATAACAGCTCTTTAATATGTAGCCCCCTCTTTTTCAAGAGACCAAATAATTGGACAATTGACTGAAAAACTGTTTCATGGACAGGTGTGGGCTACTCCTTCGTTATTTCTTCATCAATTAAGCAGGGAAAATGTCTGGAGTTGATTCCAGGTGTGACATTCACATCTGGAAGCTGTTGCTGTGAACCCACAACATGCCATCAAAGGAGCTCTCAACGCAAGTGAAACAGGCCATCGTTAGGCTGCAAAAAATCCACCAGAGCAATTGCAGGAACATTAGGAGTGGCCAAATCAACAGTTTGTAACACTTTGGAAAAAAAAAAAAAAAAAAAACAACAACACACTGGTGAGCCCTGCCTGGACACCCACAGAAGACAACAGTGGTGGATGATCATTGGATCCTTTCCAAGTTAAAGAAATCCCCTTCACAACATTCAGCTAAGTGAAGAATACTCTCCTGGAGGTAGGCATATCATTATCCAAGTCTACCATAAAGAGAAGACGTCACAAGAGCAAATACAGAGGGTTCACCACAAGGTGCAAACCATTCATAAACCTCAAGAATAGAAAGGCCAAATTAGACTTTGCCAAAAAACATATAAAAAAGACCAGTTCTGGAACAGCATTCTTGGGATAGATGAAACTAAGATCAACCTGTACCAGAATGATGGGAAGAAAAAAGTATGGAGAAAGCTTGGAACCACATCATCTGTAAAACACGGTGGAGGCAGTGTGATGGCATGGCCATGCATGGCTTCCAAAGGCACTGGTTCACTAGTGTTTACTGATGTGACAGAAGTGTATAGGCAGTGTCCGAAATTAACTTCTTGGCTCACCTGCCAAGAGGACTGGTAGATAAAAAAAAAAAATCCACCAGCCAAGCATATTTTTTACCGGCCAAAATAATAAATCGCCTTTTTGTGTCAGGTATACATTAACTTCAGTACATTTCACTGAGATAATAAGGTATTATGTTGAATACAAACTTTACTTTCGATGACAAATGAGTTGTTTCAGCTTTTATCTTTAGCATAATGGCCACACCCAGAACAACGTCACCACAGCCTGAGCATCATACCGTAACCAGCCTCTTGAAACTCCTTTATCTCCAAACCTCCATTTCTCACAAAACATTTTTCTATGTGACGCTACAAACATGTTGTTTATGTATTGAAATAACGTCATCCCTTTACACCGGTCTCCCTTCCTTGTCAACTTTCGTAACATTATTTGACAATACTTTTTTAACATCATTCCCTAATAACCTAAGTACTCCCCCTAAATTAATCATTCTCTATAACTGTTCATGAATCGCCTCCCAGATTTATAACACAATCCCTCTCCAAAGCTAATGAGCATAAGCAAATTTACAACATCAAAAATCGGCCTCACTTTGCTTTGTATGGAGCATGACATCGACAAAGCCAAAGTGGTTGACAGATTTGCCAACATGAAGCAGAGGAGGATGCAGTTTCAAAACGGGACCTTGATTTGTGAATGGTTCGTTGATCACTTTTTGGGGTTTTACTTCAGTCAATGGAGTGCATGGAATTAAACGTTACAACATGGCTAAATCGGCTGAGCAGAGACATCCTGGTGAGCAAATATTTTTTTGGTCTTTATTAATAGGCCTTTATTAAAAGAAAATAAGTCAATATTATTACAGGCCCTCTTGATCATCACCTATCAACACCCAGGGCAGACCATGTTGCCCATGTTTTGTATTGTGCTTAAACTGTTGTTTAGCGGTAGACCGCTGTTTTGTAGCGGTAGACCGCTTTGTCTAGTTTATCTATGAATCTAGGCCTATGTGTGTGCTTAACAGGTCCTTAATGCACTTCAGGCAATAAATGGTTGATGGAAGTAGCTATCCGTGGTTTTGACTACCTGGGGAGCTTTAAGATGCTGCATTTATATGGATGTGTGTCGTGGTGTCTTCGCGGAGTGAGCTTACAGTACATTCTTAACTCTGATAAACTGGCAACCCGTTATATATATATATATATATATATATATATATAAAAACCAGTGTCATATCTCTGTTGCGGACTACCTGGAGGTCAAGGACCACACGGTCGTAACCCTGAGCGATGGTGGGCGGGGCCCATGAGAGCCCCATCCCCTTTGTGCTTAGAATCAGCTCCGCGCCTGGATACAGATGTAGAGTAGAGAGGGATGGGTACTGAACCCTGGTCTCCGGCAGGGAGCTGAATAAGTGCATTAAGCGGGATGTGTTACCGTTGAACTATTGCTTCAAACGCCCATTAAATTTTCAAGAAAATGTGATTTAGCAGTGTTTTTTTGACACATTGTCAAATTAATGAATTGCGGTAAAAATGGAAGAACAATGTCAAGAAAAGACCAGCTTAACGGCAAATGGTTTAATGTCCTGCTTGTTAGTCCTGTCCATACACTCCTTGACAGCCCTAACTATACAACTATACATAATTCTTATAATACAGTCTTTCTACACATTAGCACAACACATTTTAACAGATTTTGCTGTGTATTTCAAGGCATTCAAATGTAACGGAGGCCATCAAAAGAGAGCTAGTTAGACAAAAAAAAAACAACGATGATCATACATTTTTTCTATTTGCTTTGGCTACTCCATTTATTCAGGGAAATGACTGTTTGACAATGCTGAAAAACCCAACACCTTAGATATTTTCAGTAGAGCAAAATGACTTGGCACTTTGCCAGCTTTAGTTTCCCAAGTGCTCCACTAATTTAAGCACAGAACAAGTGCTACTGTAGATGGATTACCCCAATTCCATGGTGACTCCCAGGCTCATTCCTTAAGTGGGGATAACTCCGGTCTAGACACTCACATAGGGAAGCTGTGGAGGGATCCGGAGGGAGGGAAGGGGGAGGGGGCCTTCAGGAAAACCATCTGTTTCAGAGCCGATCAAACTCTAGATCACAAGATGATACAGAAGAGACCGATCGCCTGCATCTTCAGAATATTTATCCTGAATTGCCCCACAATGCACGGGTTATAGGGTGCATTCACCAGATACCTTGCAATGAGAGGACAGTTGGAGGATAGCTTGGATTTTAAATGAACCTCAATGTGTCTTGGTTTGATAATGTTTGCAATTTATTGATTAGATTCCTTTATTTGCCCTGTCAACAAGAAAAAACAAAATAGGTCTTCCATCTTCGTAACAGGGGGCTTGTTCCAATGCAGTCCGCCCCCCTACTTGTTAGTCATATTATTCCGATTTAGGCCAATCTCTGTTTGCCTAAAAGGCCCTCGGCAACAGAAGGTCAGAGGACAAGAATGACATAGATATAGGGAAGATGAATTGAGGGTAAAAAACCCCATCCTTGCTGTAACCATGGCAACATCAGGCCAGGAAGGGTTGGCAGGCATGTCCAAGTAAAATTTCTGTGCAACTTAAAAACTAAATGATTGCAGTGAATAGGGAGAAACACTAGTCTAAAATAGCTCTGGGGAGACGGGCCACCAGCATGTTCTGGTTCTTCATCGTATTTTTCATGTCCTGACTGCATTATTTTCTTTTCAAAAATAGTTTAATTTATGGCTTGCCTTTTATGGCAGTCAGAACTGCGGTGACAGCCAGACAAAGAAAAATAATAAGACTCATTCCACACAGAGTGAAAGTCAAAGTAGATTGCCTGTCTCCTCACAGCTCCACTGATATTCAGTACTACCTCCGCTCTATAGGCAAACTTCATTTGTCATCCCTTCATAAGAAATAACATTGATCCCCCACTCCCACCACCTTATGCACCCCCTGACACCCCTCTCAGTAATGCAACTTCATCTCTTATTCCCTAAAAGCAGCCTGATCTGCTCTCCCTTCCGGTTGGCCTGCTGTGCCCCCATCAGGGAGCCTTAGCGGGGTTAACACTTAAGACAAAGGGACAAGGCGCCTGTGGTGAGGGGAGGGGCCTATGGAGCAGGGAGGGGCTGCAACTGGCAAGCAGCAAGTCCCATTTATTTCTGTGGTCAGTGACAGGACCCTCTATCAAGAGGGATGCGAGAGACAAACTGAGTTGAGCATTCAGGACAGATCTTCCTGGTGTAGCTGCACCAGATTTTCATGTCCGTCTGCACCAGATTTTCATGACTGTCTGCACCAGGCCCATTTAATCAGAATCTCTCCCAAGCAGGGGGTTCTTGTTTCTGGGCTTAGCGGCACATTTTAGCCATGCCTCCATTCTCCAGGATTTACTGTGGTGGCAGGGAATGATTTGGGAATGATATGCTTTAGTGGCTTTGGACTCATAACGATGTAATCAAGGAAGTGCTACTCTCAAGCATCCCACAATAATTTTGCATAAACATGTATTATTACATTCTCAAAATGTTTTCAAAGAAAGAACATTACCTAGTCACAATGAAAATGCTTACATAAAAACAAACCATTTCAGTGCTACAACGTTTAAATAAAATGAGGTTGTGGGGCTAGAAGCAATTTCAAAGCCCCAGAGAACAGTTTGTATAAAAGTTGCCACTCGGTTGTTCTGCAAATTTAATTTCACCAAAAAAAAATAGAAAACAAACAGTAAATATTTTTCTCTCTCATCCAGCAGTAGCAGAATGCAAACTTAATTACTGTTAACACAAAAAATACCAGTGTTCTTCGAGGTACCCATCAGGGCAAGAGCAATTCTCTCCAGCTCTGACAGCATATGGCACCTGTCATCGTAAACGAATCCTTTCAGGAGTTGAACACTGTGTACTCTGAACCAAATCCCTAAATGGGTGTTGAAATTAAGCCATTCTTTGAGTATTGTGCATTGGGCTGAACCACAGGAGATCCAAAGCTGGTACCTAACCACAGGGTTGGAACTTGATTTCTGGGGGGCGGGGTTACCCCGACAGTATCCAGTATCCTGCAGAACATTTTCTGGTGCTCAAAAATACATCCAATATCTTGACGACTGAGGTCTCAAATTATCCATGAGATGTTCTGACCAGAAAATGGTCCGAACATAAATCGGTGCTACACTGAACCATCACAACAAACAATACATAAGTTATCCTCAAGGCCAACAGTCCCAGGATGTAAATGAGCCATGAGAGACCTATAAACAATGAATAGCATTATACTTATACTTGGGTCAGGAAATCAAATTGTACCAGGCCAGGACTAGAACATGATGAGGTAACAGGCTCTGGGCTGGGGCTCTGGTGGTGTACCGTTTTAAAATCAGCCATCCTCCACATCCTCCCCACCAACCTCCCATCCAAACTCCTTCTCATTAAGTCAATGAAATATCAGTGTGCCACCAGAGCAGAAAATTGCAATTTCACAGTTAGCCCCTTGTGACTGCCAGGAGCATCCTGCCTGCAAGACTGGAGTCTAGGGGTGAGAGGTCAAAGGTGAGGAAAGACATAGGTGATGTGTTTAGGACATCACAGGGACCTTATATAACTTTAACATGTATTGCTCTGACCAGCTTGTGGGGCCAGTAAGTCGGTGTTGGATGATGGCAGAAGAGGCCGTTGGACAGGAACTGTCAGATGGAGTTTCACACCTGATGGTGCCTGTAGTCCAGACCGTCTCGGTCTGGAAACATAATGACCGTTGGGTTGGTCAGAAGATTGGCCTTATATGAAATGTGGCTGCAAAGACATTTACTGACTATAAAACAAAACATACTGATTGAGTGAAACACTCAGGTTAAGTAAAAGATGGTTAACAGATATGGTAGCTTGAGTCGAAATTGAAACTCAAGTGAATTAAATTAGTCGTTGCATTTGTCTTAGGGCTCTGCATTTTCTTTTCGTTGATATTGGTGATATTTTTCTCAGAGACTTTGTCAATTAACGAGTAATCAGTTCAGGTGATAAAGTATTACATTTAAACAAGCATTTTGGTTAATATCGCATATAGCAACATTATTATCAAGGCACTCTATTTGCTAAATTCCTGCAGTCTAGTAGGTCATACTTGGCGTCAATTAAGTAGATTTTTAAACTGGGCTTTCAACTGTAAGGACGGGAACCATACATTTGTAAACATAGCTTGTCACTGCCTCTGTAATCTATAGTTATTTGTCTGATACTAGGGGCTTGGGGAACCTGATTGCTCAAAGCACCAGCTTCTCAATTTAGCGTCTTTGACACATCTTATTCCACTGCGTGATCGTGCCTCAGGGGCTGGAACAGGTTTGTTGTGCTACTACCCTTTGCAGCAATTGTCTTATGACAGTTAAGTACAAGACAGTGGTTTGTTCAACCATATGATATCTTAAAAAATTTAAAGAAAAACACCTCCATAAAACAAAACTAACATTCGTGCTTTTCTCAGGGATTACTTAATCTTCACATTTCATTGTTGACCATATTGAGACAGAGCTTTTGGTTACTTCCTGGGTTACTTAGAGGGGAAAGGCTGTTCGTGATGTTTGTGGATACATTTTTACATGCGCTCAGGCTGTGACCAAGGAGCACAGGGCTAGGAAATGAGCTGAGAAACAGCGAGATGCAGCCCTATTTTGCCGATAAAGCAATATGCGTGCAGAAAAATAATTTGATTAGTAGGCTACAATATAGACATCTGGTGTTTCGCACTAAAAATAAATTCTAATTAATCAAGTTATCTTGATTAATCACCCAGCCGTAACTTATCTTCATTCCCAAAGTTTGTCAACCAGCTTGTTAATGCAGATGGCATATTGCAATGATGTCTTTGGAATCAGGGAACTCTGTTACCAAATATATACCGCCATTCCAAAGGTGAGAATTTTAGTTGCTTTTGTGTAAAATGTGATGTAATTATGTTACATCCAAAGGGAGTTTTTCAACAGGTATCCACCTAGATTGCTCTGTCAAGATAAGGGGGTGGAGTAAAAAAAAAAGAAAGAAATGGTTCTCTATTTCAGACCTGTGCTTGCTTCCATTCTGCACACACAGGGACATACCGGGAGAATGACACACAAGATGGATGACCTTACCCACAGGGGTTGGTTATTATTGCAGCACATCCATTGCTCAAGTGAGTCGTGAGCACTGTGAGCCAAGGGAGCGGAACACATGTTGGCAAGCTGTTGCAGTGACTGTGTGTGTGTGTGTGTGTGTGTGTGTGTGTGTATTTTTTCCTCATTTGCATGACAGTTTTTTTTTTCAGCCCCTTCTCCAGAATCACCAGTGACACTTCACCGTGTGCACAATCATTGTTCATATTAGCATGTCCCAACAAACAACAAAACAACAGTGGATAAATAAAAGTTTCACTGGTTATTCAAGTATCGCACAGAGCAAAACAATTTGAAAGACGTGTTTTCAATGTCATTTCAACTTAGGGATTCCTTCCGTTTTTACTAAACATGTACTCTAAGTAGACAATTAAACCATACAACAATGTAGTCTTTTTCCCCCTCGCTGTAAAGTTACGTTATCTACAGACACGGACATTTTAGGATTCAGTGGTAGACAGACATATTGTGATCTTAAATTATGGTTTAAAGTTATTGAGCTACACCAGGCCTAATTCATCTCATGGTAAGAGAGCGCCTTATCCTCTTCCCTTGCTTTGCCTTGAAGAAGGGGGATATGGTTGGAATTTTTTTCTAAGATCCATGTTCCTAATGAAAACCACAGAAATCTCAGGGGGACATCTGTTGAGCGGAACTCACCAGTGCTCTTCTGGAAAGATGGCACCAGATTGTTGTGGGAAAGTGGGAGCCGTTCCTCTGAAAGTCAATTAAGAACTCATTAGCCCGTCCATTAGCAGACATCAGCCCGGAGGCCCTCTCCGTTTCTTGCTCTAACCTCTCAGTGTACACCTCTCTCCCTCAGACTTGATGACCCTGACCTCATGGGGGGGGGGGCCTTTAGGAGTAGACTACCTGCAATAAGTGAGGAAGATCACAACAAAAGATCACCTGGCAGCGTTTTGCAATCAGAGCTGCTCCAGAGCGAGCCATCAAGAACAAAGGACAAATGACAGAGTTCAGCTGCAGTCCAAGGATGCAAGCAATTTTCTTGCAATGGCCTGGGGTTTGTTGTAGGAAGTGGAAAGCCGAAAGTTCATATTAGTGTGGGACGAGTAACACTAACACCAGTAGTTAGCTTTAAGTAATTGTGCAACATCATCAAATGGCTGCAGTGAAGAAGCAGCCAGCATAACATCCACAATGTGAAATGAGTTGTTCGTGGAGGTAGCTAAACCCTCCTCCCCTCCCACATCTTTAATGACCTGAGCTTCTGGCTGACAACAAGGAGAGATTTGGCACAGTGTACCGTGGAGCTTCGGTGTTGGAGGTGCTTCACCGTCTCCTCTGTCTTCCGGAGTAAACTCAGGGCAAAACGCAGCCTACTCCCAGCTTCCATCGCACCCTCTCCTCCCCTATCGCTTCTCCCACCCTCTCGCTCTTCCCACTCCCACGCTGAGCAGTGGAAGCTGGGCCAGAGGGGCAGAGGTGTATTTTTAGCAAACACCGTGTGCTGAAACAGCAGAGGGCCCTGTGCCCTAGCAAGGACAAAATCCACTATCCGGAAGAAGTGAGAGGGAGAGTGATTTTCAATAGCCCCTAAGGATAAGGGCTTTGAACAGCAAAGTCGGGGTCAATTCTAAATATTGTCAAACTATATATCAGTGTTTGGGTGTAAAAAATAAACAAGGTAAATTCGGTAATATCACCATTTTTGTGAGTCGTAGGCTGGAAACATTAAAAAGAGTGCTATTATAATAAACAATAAGGTCCCACCATGAGATAGAGATGGAAGTAAGAGCTTGGACAAAAAAGATTAATTAAATGAATCAGTGATTCAAATGATATGAATCTTTTAAAAGAACAGTACTGAATGATTAATTTCACTTCAGTGATTCGGAATGCCCATCGCTAACCCAAACGTGCGCATGCACAGATAAAACCAGTTACGTTTCTCTGACTTCACTTGCTAGCTTGATAATCTGAACACCAGGAGCAAGACGTTGTTGCTCTGCCCTGATGCTCCAGCAATAATAAACAGCACGTGATGATAAACTGCACTCAGCTTGGGAAAAAAAAAATCATATTTCATAAAAATATTCTGTTATGCTGTGGTGGCACACCACTATTTAGCAGCGGCGGCCCGTCTCTGTTATTACAATAGGAGGGAAACACTGTACATTTAATATTTTCATTGCATTCAATGTAAGATGATAATGTGTTACTCCAACATGATTGTATGCTTTTATTTGGCACATATAAGTTGCATTTTCTGCACTTTTTCCGTTGTTAAGAAGCAAAGAGGTCTGAAATTTTATGCTCAGTGTCTATTGAGAGTCCATAAATGGCACTAATTTGTGCCATTTATGGACTCTCAACACAAGCGAAACCCACAAAATCAGTCTCAAGCAACACCAATCGTTTTAATATTGGAGTGCGAGTCACGTCTGTCCACATGCGTCAAGGCAAACAGTCCCCATTGGTTGAGCTTATAGCTGAAACAAGGCCGGTCTCCAATGTGTGTCAGTGGGCTAGTCTCTGCACACAAGCGGAGAGCAGGGATGATAGGATCACACCCCTAAGCCATTGCCTGTTCCCAACGCCAACAAAGCAGCATTAACACTTATACTAGTCTGTCCCTAAAGCTGCACTGTACTCTCTCAAAATGCCAAAATCAATGTAGACATTATACTGCCGGAAATGCTTAACTCTCGTGATGCCAATTACTATTGTGTTCAACCCATTAGAACTTCAGTCCTACTCCTGCCGTCTACACACCGCTACGGTGAGCAGCTATCAAAAAAATGGGAAATGTTAACAGACAAATCCTGAGAAAATCTCTGCAATTATACAGGTGCACATACAGGTGACCAAACCAATGGCTCTGCCTCTCCCATCGCACCCGTGCCGACTCGTCATTCTTCGATCTCTAACCTGTAAATATCCTAGTATATTCAATGATAAAAACCCTATAATGAAGTGGCCCCATCTTACAAGCCAACAAATGGCAAGATGGAGCCTTCCATTGCGAGATAAAGCTGTTGATTACCAATAGAAAGGCCTACAGTCTGTCTGATCTGTCTGTACTGGGCTCCTCTGCTCAATAAGTCGTTAAAGAAGGACGCAACTTATCTTACAAATGCAGAGAAGACTAAAGTCAGGTCCTGTATTGCTGGCAGTACTTTGGGTGGTGAAATGAAAATGTTGTGAAAGGCATGTAGAATGCACAGTAATCCTAGCCGTACTGCAGGGACAATGTCTAACCTCTGGAAGGGACAAACCATCAGCCGCAAAACCAATGACAGCAGCAGAAGCAGCAGGACACACACCAACCCCTAAAGATTAAAAAGTTAATCATGCCCTAGTGGTTAAACATATCAGAGGTCATAGGGCTGGACATCTAATTTTTATTTGTTTGTTCCGGTTAAATGTTCAGAAAAAAGACGCGATCCCCTGTAGACATTCACTCAGTGTAGCACCTTGTAGGTGTGACATGACGGCATGCTCACATGATGGTCTTTTTGTAATATATGATACAGAGACATGAAAAGAACAGCCCTAACTTAGTGCATACAACAGAAAGCCAACAAACACTTCCAGTTTATGGTAGTGCCACTGGTTTTCCATTACAGTTATGGACAGTCTCAAAGTTAATTTATCGTAATATCAAAGAGGTCCAATTCGTTCTGGCCAAGACAGATGGACGCTATTTACATCAGCGTATCAGAGATTTGTCAGCTGTCAGACTATATTTTGATGAAGTGAGCCGACTGCAGAATCAGCTTATTCACGAAGGGCTGACACAGCCAGCACAATAGAGGGACTATATCAAATAAACAGTGAGATAAATTACAGTAAAGGCTGCAGCCTCTCAATATTGCCTTCTGGCTGTTTCCCAAAGGACTGATGTCCAGGTAGATGGAACAGCCCATCCCCAACGGTGTCTGGCGGCGAGTTTGTTTGCCTATCCTTATCTTAATTTCATCCCCATCTCTCCGTTTGGAGGAAGCATTGCTGTGACTCTCAGCTCCACCAACCTGACCGTTAAACCAGACTATCTGCCTCTCCCCATTAATGTCAGCCCACAAGGAAAAGGAGGAGGACAGAACAATGAGGAGGGTAAAGAGACAGGGAGCAGCAGGGAGAGGGAAGTAGTTCTAAAAAACAGACACCAAAGAGACATGGATGAAGACAATTTCTCTCGCTGTGGATTGTGGGGGCATGATTTGGACCAGTTCATTCATATTTTTGTTGTTCTTATCAGGCATGCTTTCTGCACACGCACACGCACACACACCTCAGCATGGAATCTATGGGGCTTAAGCACAAGTGAGCATTTCGTCTAGAGACCCTTTAGAAATTGCAAATACAGAATTGTTAAAGCACAATACTAATGTTCCCATCTAAACTGCTATTAGGCACATAAAGCATTTCAAACCTTGGGGATAAATTGCATAGGGAGGGTGACAATGACAGAAAACAGTTGAGCTGAAACTCCTGTGACAAAAAATGTAATGAACAGCAATCATAAGATGGATTGGGACACGACGTGAGCATGAAGAGTGATGAATGTGATAAAGACCTCTGATTAAAGTTGCATTGAGCTCTGGAAGTATATTTATCAAAGCAAATGTAGCAGGAACAATGGTGCACATCGCAACTTGATGGATGTCCTCCAATATTTCCCACTGTAATCTCTAGCATCTAAGCCCCGACCAATGGAGAGAGAGCATTAACCATGACGTCATACATCACATTACTCTTCATGTCAAACATCTGAGGCAAGCTAATTTCACCTGGCTCATCAGAGTAGGGTCTTTGATTTGTTAAAAAAAAGTAACCAAATTGAGTGTACCTCATGGTAGACTAGACCATTTTGTCCCAGATTTTGTCACAAAATCGGGGATACAATCACTTTTTGCCCACTCGGGGCGCGCCCCCATCACAGATCATGCCCTGGTTCAGATGTCCTGATATTTCCGATCGGTAAAATTGTTGTAGTGTGATGTGAATTAAGTTGAGAACAAATAGCAATAGCCAATAAAAGTTTGTTAGAGAAGTGACGATAACCAGGATTCTAAGGTGATGACATTTTATAGCAGCAATCAGAATTATAGACGGGACCAGGACCATTGACATCTACTAGTAGGGTATGTGTTGAAGCCTACCTGACAGTGTAAAATAGCCAACTTAAAACTCAGATCTTCACAATGTTACGCAATCTTTACGCAAATCATGTGACCACAACTCCATAAAGCATGTAGACATGGCCAACAGATTCACTTGTAGTTCGACCAAACTGAATCGGGAACACACCTTTAACCATTGTATGACTGTATCCCAGCATCTTAAACGGCTGATCTCTTGGGATTTTCAAACACTACAAAAACACATCCAGCGAAAACAGTCTTTACAGCAGTGGTGCGCAGAAGGGCATGACTAAATCCACGACGCGTTGAATTGTCAAGAGGACAGAGGCAAAAGGGGACCTACCCGACAATATGGCCAGTGAGTGTGTGATCCTGCTAGCCTGCATGGTAAAATCAGATCCAGGCCTCCAAAACAGAATCTGATCAACTCCAGCAGGACATTCTTAGGCGATATCGTTCTTCACTACAGGAGTGGCTGTATTGAACCAGAAGATAGAGAAATGAGCCAGCGTCGCTCTTCAGCCCTGAGCCACAAAACCTGCTGATTCACAGACGATTGGGCCGACCGGTCGCTGGCCAGTTGATTGAGAAATTATTGAAAATTACCCTAGAGTTGAAAGACGTCTGATTGCGAGGTGATTAAAAAGGGTGATTTCAGGCCATCAACCCCCCCCCACTCAAGTGGAGTGATAAGAATCAGAGCTGATGAGGCAAGTAGAGATGAGGAGCCCTTATCGCGGTTGTGCACTGCATTGCAACTGTAGCTCTTTGAGTATTCAGCCGACCTTGCTAGCATGTCAAAGTTGCCAGGGAGCCGCCTCCATCCAATCTGGAGTCCCAGTTAAGATGGCGGACTGTGATAACTGATACGGCCACAACAGCAAAGGAATTTCTCTCACCAGATGAGGGCTCCAAGGTCAATGCAGAGCCTGCAACGAAAGCGAATCATCACTGGTCAGCCGGCCGAATATCAGAGGTTCGGACTTACTTTCATAAATAAAAATAAATAATGTGAGACAAGTAGAAACTAGATTTAGGCTGTCCAAATGGATAAGTAATAATCATTACTTTACAATAAAACAACTTTGATCGGAATTGATTGAAGTTTGATCAAGATCTGATAACTCGTTCCACAATCTCTGCAGCGCACGTCATTGTTACTAAATGGAGTACATTCATTCTGACGCATAAGGATTCCGGTATACAATTCCTGGCTGAGCGAGCAGTGTGATAAGAATAAGAGTGCACTGGGAGTTGCAGCAGTGAAGCATAGCCTTAATCATGAACTGGATATATCATACCAAAATAATCTTATCTAAAACAAAAATGCCAAGTTATAACACTGAAGACAAAGGCTGTGGATCTACCCTCATGTTTCAAGACCTTTTTGCAGCATTCAACACTAGACAACAACATTCTTCAGGAGAGTGTGGAAAACCAAAATCAGCCTTAGTGTAGTTAATTCATGGTTTGCTGTCTCTGGTGGTTTGGGCTGTGTTTGGCAAAGTGTGTCCATTTCCTGGGACACAATGTCCCCCTATCCACCGGTCTAAGTCCTCAGTATTTATGCTGCTGTAGTCTTTGGAATGTGAAATCTTGGATGGTCGATATCATACTAAACATGCTTCGAGCACATAGAACCTTCCAGTGCCAAGAGGTTGATAGGTCTGTCCTCTCAGGAGGGCCACGCCCTATAGCCCAGACACCCTGCAGCAGAATTAGATGGTAAACACAGAACGCACCCTCTTGTAGTGACACCTGTTGAATACATCAGGATAGAGTTCCACCTATGGGGCTGGTTGTGGTCAGACCTGCATCTATTCTATGGAGGAGGAGCTGTGTACTGTAAGCTATTTGCTACTCAACCTAATAACCAATATTAAATTACATTATAGCAGTTAGCTTCTTCCCTCGCCATCTCCTGCTCCAGGTTTTCAGAGCTTTTGTCTATCTACCCTACCCCACTAGCTATACTTGTACTTTTCTCTCAGTCCCCTCTGTTTGTTCTGCCTGGGAGTTTGTTCTGTCAGGGCCTCAAACTGGATTAAAACAATCTACCACTATAATTGATGGTAGGTACTATTCTGCATATGCTTGTTTTTAGATGCCAAACACCACTGGTGCATTGCCAAAGAGCTTTATTTTCATAAAATCATACCATAATCTAGTGTCTTCTGTAGATGGTATGAAGAGAGAAATGCCAGCAATAAAAAGCTTCTGAAAAAGGCTAGATCTTCGCTAAACTTGGTGCGTTATCATAGTCAGTCATTGATGTGAGTTTCAGTAGATAGTCTTTTTTTCACTCCCTTCCATCTCCAGCAAAAGCGACAGAATGGGGACGTGGTGGAGCTCAGCCCCTTATAAACCTGCATAATAAACAGGCCCAGGCTGGTCACATGATTTCGTTGGAGGTAGTTCAAAGTCAACGATCACTAGAGGCTTAGTGAAGGCTTGGTGAGAGTATGAGAGTAGATGGGGGGGATATGCTGAGGGAGTTGTAGTAATAGAAGTGAGTGAGTTGATGAGAAATGTATGGAAGTCTGTGTGCTCAGGGGACAGAGGCTGATGCCATTACCTCTGTAAAAAGGGGAGGGATTGAGGCGATGGGGCCACTCGGCAGGTTGCCTGCCTTTGTACAGTATGTACACAGCCTGAGTGGGCAAAAGCACTGAGTTAGCCTAAAGCATAACAAAAAAGCCATCCCTTAGAACGCACACATGCAAATAGACAATTGGACCCGTTTTGTAAATGTACGGAAAAGACTGGGTGGACAAATTATTTATTTCATACAGGTACATGGGCTGGAAGTGGTGAACACTTTTTGCAAGGGTGCTGAAGAAAGCAATTAAAGTTTCATGCCAATGTGATGCATTAAACCAGGCATGTCAAACTCATTTTGCCCCAGGGGCTTATTCAGCCTTCAACACTGTCTGGGAGGGTCACACTGAACATTTCTTGCCATCAAAATGTGCAAACATAGCCCACTATAAATCGCTTTTGGTCCATGTGTACTAACTCTCTGGCTTTTATTTCTGTGATTATTTGTGAACTGGACAATCAAAATCTAGGGCCATTATTTCTACAGTTTCAAACAAACTGCACCAGTGCACTAGTGTTCACCCCCCCTTCCAGCGTATTTCTTCCCACACTGTCATCTTTGTTGACAAACAAAATGAATTCCCATAGTCCCTCCCAATTTATTAGTTTAATTCATCATTATTGTCCTGCCCCATCATAGCTGTACATAGATACACAACCTGCCAGCTTATATCACACTATTCGCTCAGTGAAGAATTTGCAGGAAACCACCCGCTTAGAGGAGATCGCATTTCTTTATTTTTTTTTTTATTACTTCTTTCTTACGGAGAACACTAAAGACATGAATTCGGTTGGAGGGGAAAAAAAATTTGCTTCTGAAAACTAAAAACACCGACAAAAATGGGCTGAATGCTTGTAGTTTCTTCCTCAGAGTGAAAGACTGGTGCATAATTATCCATTTTAGAACACATTTACAAATGGAAATATTACAGGTTTAAGCCTACAACCAAAAGAAAGGTGTGGTTGGGGGGATAACGGTGTTGCGGTGTAGCTTAGTTTGTTCAGCATGATGCTTACATCAAGATTTTGGGCATAATTCCCAAAGGGGGCAGCACAAAATAAATGAGAATGTATTCTAGTAAATACAATGCTTCTCTACAGCTGCATTCAGAGTTGTCTCAGAGTATGAAAAAACACCACTAAATGGTCTGGTGTACAACAGACAGCAGCAAAGCATCGGAGTAGCTTCTAAAAATGTGTAGTTGCACAATAGCGATCAGGAGTTCATAGATAAATGGGTCAGTTTCCACCGCCATCATTCCACTGCGGCACTCACCCAAGGCAAAATCATTGCAGCAATGGCAAGAAAAAACATTTTAGGACCAAAAATACTGAAATTTTCAATTTATTCTTCACATTAATTGCCTTCGCTCAGTAAACACTACATCTGTCGACGTACACCACTGTTACAAAGTTTATATAAGTATTTTCAATTACCATTTTGAAAATTAAAGCTGTCTGTACTAATAGCCTAGGTACAATTGCAGTCTTCAGCTGGACTGGGGACATGCAAAAAATGCAAAATGTATTATTTTTATCCAGATGCTGTTCACACAAACATTAAAAAGAACACATAATAGCACAATTTTTTTAAGGTAGCTTCGTAGGCAAAAGGCATATTCCGAGGGCTGTAAAACTTCTAGTTAAGCTCATATTTTCATTCAATGGTTGACCATGAAAGAAAGGTGAGAAAAAAACATCATGCCATCTGACATTTCACACTGCTTGGTGCTCTCCGCTCTTTTTCCACAACGTGGTTTTCTAACTTTTATTAGGTAGCCTTACTACCACACGTTTTGAACATGCAGGCTTTTGCATAGGCAACATGTATGAAGGTTTAGTGGAGCTGTACACTGTATTAGGATGACAGAACATGTCTGAATGTTAACTTACAAATTATTTATTAGCATTCTTAGCACAGCGATACAGAACACACAAATGATCCAGCATGTAATTAATTAATTACCAGAAAATTAGCACCATGCAGCCTAATGGCTTCTTGCCACCTCTTTCTCGGACTGAGATAAAAATGCAAGTTTGAAATGTAAGAGAGTGAACTGAATAGGCAACAACTATCATGTGACTAGGTTAATGCCTTTGGCTGCAATACAATTAATTATTTGAAAATCATTAGAATTGGAGAGTGCATATCATATACTTCCCTCAAGATTATTGGTAAGATTATGGCTTGGCAAAAGAAAGAGAATATTTGTCATTTTGCATGACATCCAATCAAGATTTTGCTTTTGTGTTTCATGAACAAATCCAAAAATGTTGAGAGTTGCCATGGTGAGCACCCAGGACGCCTTGTTAAAGGACAGAATAAAAATGTTCACCTGGCCACAGATGGTGAGGACCAGCAAGGCCAACCTATAGCTTAGGTTGGCTTTACTGAAAGACCAATGTCAGACAGACCTTTTGGATGATACTTGGCAAAGTTTTAGTATACCCACTTATACAAAGTGGGTATACAAATTTTTGTGCGCTAACCCGCACAGAAGAAAATCCAGATGGAACCCTAGTCTTAACTATACAGCAAGCTAATTCATTCCAACATAGCATATCCGGACAAGCAGCACATTATAAAATGCTATCCACCACACGATGGGGCAGGTGAGGGCACTTTGTCGGGTAAAAAACAAAATACAGCTAAATGTCCAACATAGCAGACAATTTAAGACTGAAACAGATAAACGTGTTTTTGACTTCCCTCAGACCAATGCAGAGTTCAGATGGTAAATCAGCAGGGATTTTTCTATAGCAATCAAGTGGTATTTGTGAAAAACAGGAGGTGAAGGCCTAGGGGGATCCAAGAGTCAAAGCTTCTGCCTCCAGTCCACACATAGTGGGGAGGTGTGGGTTACAGGTTGAGCTACTGCTCTTTCAGCTAAAAACTCCTGTTTTTCAATACTTTCCTGTCCAATACAGCATAAAATGCCAGACATATAAATATATAAAAACATATTAGCTTGAGACATGTTGCTGGTGGTAGAGGACTTGAGACGTGAGCCAGAACATAATTCTCAGATAAAATGAAGAATTCAGTGCAAAACTAGTTGACACAAAGACCAAACAAAGGTTCAGGCTCTCTTGCCTACACAAGAGACTTCAGAAAGGTTTACAGACCTCTTATTAAAACAGTTTGCTCAGAGTTCTGTGAACGCAAAGCCAGGCCATCCTAGTTGGATGCTTCCTATGGGCGGCAAATCACCTAGCAGTTAGAACACTGAGCCAGTAACCAGAAGGACGCAGGTTTCAACGACTGAGACGGAAAGGTGAAAAATACATGTGTGCCCTCGAGCACTTGAATCCCTGACTGCTCCGGCAAGTTCCTCTGGATAAGATCATCCGCAAGATAACAGTAAAACGTCAGTGTAAAAATCCCTCTCCAGAAACTGCAACATGTGCTGATCAGGTTTAATGAACGATGTGAGGTACAGGAAGCCTCTGAAGATGACAGCGTGGGGGGGGGGGTTGCAGGAGGAATGAGTTGGAAACAGCCATCAGGTCCCATCCAAAGACCCTGGTGGAACGCATCAAACGGATATGGCATGGACTAGACGCTGGGCTGTGCTGCAGTGGAGTCCTGGGAGCCTGGACCGGACGCTGTATGGACCCATGGGTGTGGCTGCAACAGCGGGTCTGTAGGACACCACTGTTCCATCTACCACCAGTACGAGGCACACATATGCCGGGGGACACAAATGCTTACTTTTACGCTCTAAGCTTGAGCTTCAGTCACTTTCATTTTAGCAAACACAAAGACAGTGAGGGAAATCATTACGGCTCTGTAGACGACAACACTGGAATAGAGTTGGTTAAAAAAAAAAAAAAAATGGAGAATTTGTGAAAGTTAATGTTTCAGCAGGGTGGGCTAAAGTTAATTAGACTAATTCCATGGCGGCATCTGCCTCGTATTCGGCCTGGTTGAATCCCACTGGCCTCCTGACTCTTAGCAATAAGTAACAGCCTTCTTCTGGGGTGATGGCAGTCCTCCCTCCCCAATAGCATTAATGAGAGATTTGCAAGCTACATTAGGAAAATATGACTGCGATCACAGTTGTTTTTCCGGCTCTGCCAAGCAGGAGACACTCGCTGTAGTTTCGACTGTATTGTTCAGTGGTCCGTTTCGACTGCTGTGCAACAGAAAAGGAAAGCGAGGGAATGTGCTCCTTTAAAAGGAAAGCAACAGCAACTTTCAAGAGAGCCCTAAAGAGTTCAACCTCCCAGTGTTGGACTGCTTTGCCAGTGTGTTCCTGTCTCTCACGCAGGGACAGTAGTATGTCACGCGCCCCTGCAAAGAAATGTACAGTCACAGCGAACGTTCAGGAAACCCAATCGACTGTCAGACAAGGCGCGGACTGTGAAACGGCAACCAAAATGGACCATCTCTAAAATCTCTGCCCATCCAAGAGGAGCCGGTGAGGACAAGACGACATGCACGGTCACCTGATGGAGTAACGAGACATTATCCAGTTCTAGTCTAAATGGAAGTCCATCGTTACCTTAAACCACCGTGCCACTCTGGGGCTCCGTTATAAGCGCCGCAACACTGAAGTAAACTAAGGCTCCTCTTGGGCGACGTGTTGTGTGGACTTCAAGTAAAATGTCTGCAATGGTTTAGCAGGCTTGACAAGTGGTTAGAAATGCAACCTTGACAGTGTGACAAAAAGAAAATATTTGGAAAATGGAGAGGAAGAGTTTGATTGGCCGGGCCAGTCCTTGTCATGTTATTGTATGGGAGGGGTATAGGGGCCTTTACTTTAGTAACCCAAACATTCCCCGTTACTCAGGAAACAGCACAGTAATCAAAACTCTTGCCTGTTGGCATTCCTGGGACCAGATCAACATTTGCCTACATAGAAAAAAAAAATAACAAACAGAAGACACACACGCACGCACGCACGCACACGCGCTGTATCAAGATGGTCAAACCTTGTAAAATGTAAGCATATTCAGTAATACCAGAACAGAACACAAGGGTCACTATTTTCACCCCCCACACAGTTTACAAACCCTAAACTTTTTATTGTCTCTGACTACTTGCAAGACAGACATACCAGCTTAAAAAATTACACAAGTAACTCAAAACATGCTGCTCAGTTTGCTGCAAGCACACAACCATCACAGGATATTGTGTAGTACGGGGCTCTCTGGTGTTACCAAGTGAATCTCGATTTAGCAAGAAGCTAATCACTTTCTAGATCAACTACTAAGTATGCAAACCAAATACATATAAAGCTGCAGAGCTTTTAGCACATTCTAGAAAGTTAACTTAATTACGGTATAATGGCTGGCAAACATTAACATGGCAAACATTAAGTGGCCAATTCCATACTGTAACTAGATGACCTGGTTACAGCACCAGTGCATAACAGTAAGTAACTCACAGGTCTCCAGTCCCTCAACATTCATTGTGTTCATGTAAACATACATCATGTCTGGGGACAACAGGTGAGCGTCATACTGAAAAATGTGACAGGTGAAATGGAGAAAGCAACCTGCTTTGTCTGAATGTATCACACAATCTGACTACAGTATGGCCTCAAGCAGCTACAAAAATTCAAAAAAGCACTAAGACAAGAATGTACTGAAACACCGTCCCATGGTAATGGATATCACCAAACATCCTGGTACATCGCCCCAGGACTAGGATGTGATCTCACCTGAATCTTACTGTGTCCTTTAAATCATTAACAATAACTGAGTGGAAATTACAATAATTCAATCTTGCCCAATGGAATGCAAGCGGCAGGGTCCGAGATTAGAGCAAACGTGCCAAACATTTAAAAAAATAAAAAATAAAATAAAACTTTGCACGAGCTGGAGGGTAACTGGCAATCAGGTATGTCTGTCGGTCGCAAGTTGGCAAGGATTCAACCCCCGAAAACACAGTACCTTAGAGGTTAGGTGGGTAACAATCCCTTTATGGTGATTCCCCAAAAACCTTTTACTAACGTTAACAGATATATTGTATTTCCATCATTTGGACGCGCAGGGCGAGGCATCCAATTCTGTAATAATTCAGAATCACAGAAAACATTGGAGAAAGGCTGTCCTATAGCAGCATTAGGCAACACATTAAAATCCTATTTGGGAACAGTAGGACAAGCCAAACCTGCTGCTCAGCATAGTCATACTACATTGAGCAGAGCAATAAGCTAGATCTAAAAAGTGACTCAAGAGGAAAATGTACTTTCAAGGCAGATTTTGGAAAAAAAAAAAATATATATATCGCTGCAGCAAATACCAAAAGGTAAAACCCATCCAGATAATCCCATCCAAACCAAGGCCTGGGGGAGAAAGGAGCCAGTCAGGGAGTGACAGCCAGGGAGACGGAAAGGTAAACAAGGGGAGCAGGGATGAATTCAGATGAATGCAGCTTCACTTCTTGGCATGGCCTTTAATGACCCTGCAGTGAAGGCATGGCACTGGATCAGGTTTTCCTCTAAGCACTGGAGGCGCGGCAGGAGTGGAGATTTACTACACCGGAGCCTCAACGCTGCTTGCATGCTCACAACACAGACGGCAATTTAAGACATCTGATTGCAGACGGACAGTGGAACCACTAAATAATTGAGGTTTTCGGAAACAACTGGGCACAGCAGCAGTGATAACACATAACGTCGCCCCATCTGTATAACGTTTAGTGGAAAAGCTGTGCATCAATCGATTATTCTAGCTATACTGTAAAATCTGAGCAAACAGACTTTTGCTTTTATCTTACACAGCAGCAGCTTTTTCAGACAACCTAGAGAAGTATTTATCAACCATCTGTGAAGTCATGGAGTGATTTCTGTTTTTCAAAGGAAAGCACCACAGAACACCAATTTCATCCAGGGTTCAGAATAGTGGAATGGAAGTATAAGCAAGAGTATTGTCTTGTTTATATGTCATATGATGTGTCCACATTCAGCAGATGAAGGGAAAATAAATTAGGGTGTGGAATCTGCCCTTGCATACTTTTAAGGCTACATCTAATGACGTGATAATGATGCGATCCAAAAGTACTAGGACATCCCATGACCTTTTGAAAACTTTAAATGACAAGTTTTTTAATAACTTTTTAATCAAGAAATCGGAAATATTTAATGTCTGTTTTAGAACAGCTGACAACAAGGAAAAGACCATGCGATGGCTTGAACAGCTGACAGTAGGAAATCCACCCCCCACGGGCTGGCATTTGTTAGCTAGGCGGGGTCCAATACTAGAGCGTAAGTATATCAGGACCGTGAAGTGTGGTTCAGAGACTGGAGCAAATCCAACACTTCCAGGATATCAACTATCTTGTCAGGGAATTTATACAAGCACAGAAATATTAAGTTGTGTGTATGGAACCCCTGTACCAAATAAAAAGATGCAAGAGGGAACAGGACAAATGGGACCAAGTCTAAGGTGAACTAGACTATAGCAGGGAATTATTTCTAACCTTAGTTCAAACTTCTCATGCAAAACATGGTTAGTGAATTTGCTTAAAAGGCAATTAATATCAATTATGCATATCAATTATGTCCATGTATGGTTTCTGCTTAGGCCCTATACTCTCACATTTCATTGAAAAATGCAGATATACCTAAAGCTAATGCAACCTTTTTTATTAAGTGAGAGGCGCATTTTGAGACTGTCCTTTTCAAACAATTAAAACATTTCAATTTAACCTCAGTGAAAAAAGCTGGTTAGAGCAATAAGCTTGACATTCTAAAAACACATTCTCTGTATAGTATAGCATAACTAAGGTAACCTTGTTATCCTGGTGTAAGTAGGCTAGGCCAAAAACCAACTTGGAGAAATTACAAAGCTCAGGACTACTCAAAGTAGGCTACTTTCCAAAAACCTTTATTCTCCACAGATCTAATAGACTCCCCTCCGCAGCCAGTAAATAATTTTTTGCTACAAAACTTTTCATTCTTAATGTGTTAAAAGGTAGAATTATCAAAAGTAAGTATATATCATAAAACCTTTCACTTAGACTAAAGGGGTCCCATTTTATTGTTGTTTTGCTAAGGCCCAGCCAGACTCATTCATAATAAGGGCCCAACCAGTCACTCCAGCCGGTAAATCAATCGGCTGAACTTAATGATGATTTCGTTATTTCCTCAACAATTCCCGCAATCTGGGACAATTCCATTATTGCTGCAGTCTGCTGAGACAGCTGGGGCTATTTCTGAAGTACCTTGCTTAAGGCCTAAAACCTGGACCACACATCCAATCCACTGTTTACCCTATATTCATTCAGCATTTAATAACCTTCCCCACTCTAAAAAAAAAAGCTATGGAAAGTACTTGTTCAAACAAATTAATTACTGTCCTGATGAGGAAAACGTGACTTCAAATGTGTTACAATGAAGAAATAAATGACAGAAATGTGACTGTGTTCAAATATTGACCAAACAAACGACGAAGATAAAATCCAATTAAAACGAACGGGTTTGGTTGTCACCCATGAATCATGCAAAAGGTTACTCACAAAGCATTCTTGTAACTTTTACTATTAAAAAACAATAGTTAAATATCATAAAATTTGACAAATACTGTGAAATCGTAATTTGCTGTCATGCAATCAACGCCAATGCCAACAATAATGCAATCATGGGGACAACAGCAGTGAAAGGATATTGTTTCTGGTAGATTCAATGACATGACGTCGCTAAATGCACAGCAAAGATTTCCATTCCTACTCCTTGTTTTTTAACTCCTAAATATTTATCATTTAAACCCTAAATATTTTATCATTTAAGTTGTCAACATGGTTAATCATGTTAGCGTTCACTAATTCAATTCATCAGGTCAATGGTAGAGTAAATTGGGTTAAAACCAATTACCTTTTCGGAGGTGGGGGGACATTTTTGATGCGATTAACATTTTAGTCTAAGGGCTTGTTTACATTACAAGAGAGACAATAAAAGCGCTAAATAGACCCATCTTAGTTTGCATAATCATTTCCATAGCGTTTGAATTTACACTTTTATGTTTAAGACAAACACTACAGGATTTTGGTAGTCAATCGTGGGAAAATGGAGTGGTTCGTGTGCGCACTTCAAAGAAATTTGAAACAGTTCCAACAAAATTGTCTTCAGACTTGCAAATCTCCAAGGGGGCACAATTGAAAGTCTGATGCACGCTACATTGTAAGGTGGCGTCTCAAGTTATTGATATCTACAACAAAATCTAGCATTTCAAGTCTTTATCGATATGTCTCAGAAAATATAGCATAATGCCAACAACCCCTAATAAGAGCAGTGGAAAACAGAGGAATTGTTGGGGAGGGGATTGTGACAAGAAGAAGTTTCTGTGAGCAGGGAGCTTGTTTCCTCAGGGAATAAATTATCTGATGTAGCCTTAACAGGCAGGCCTACAATGTATTCCTTGGGATTATGACAATTTTGGGACATATTATGGATAACAATTTTGCTTACTAGTTAAAACACCATCAGCATGTTAGGGTGACGCAGCGTGACTTCACATTCTGATATCTATGTGTTTGTGGCAGAAATGTCATTTTGCAAAAAACATGCCAATTGCTGTGTTTTTGTCAAGTTCTTGAAAAGAAAGAAGTCACAAAAACGTCTTTCATTCACTGACTGTTCGAGCCATTTCTTTGTGGTTTTTGGCTGTGACTTTCAGAGTTGACGGCTGAAGGAAATTTGTTGAGTCGTTTAAAAATAAACAAAACGGCAAACAAGTTGAATCTACAAACCCATGAATAAACTATTTAGAGTCAGTAGTCTCTGAAACAAAGATATCTTATCTATGATTTAGCCATGTCCCACAAACATTGCCACGCCCACAAACGTAGTCCTGTTTTGATGGAATTGGATGGAACGGCAGCAGAATGCAGGCATGTATAAATCATGCAAACCCACAGACATGCCTAGAGACCATCCTGGGCCTTCATCCTGGGATGAAGTTGAATGTTCCAGTCACAGTATGTTTGGGAAATACAGTATTTTCCAATAATTAAATTATTTTAAAACCAATTCTTATTTAGAACCAAAAATTTAAGAGGACTGTTACAGGGGGAGAATAAGCAATTAGAGGTAAATGTCTTGCCCAGCGACAAAACAACATTGCTAGCACCTTGGCAGTAAGGGGATTAGAACCATGGACCATTCCGACATAAGTCAGATTCCCCTACCACCAGGCTGTACCTTGCCGCTCCTAAAAAATTTAAATAACTGATGAATTTAATGGCGATGTCCACGCCATCACAGGGAAAAACAGTATTTATGAATGTCTTCTAACCTTCTGTGTTTGAGTCATAGTCACCTGCAAAAGACAGAACACCCTGTGCCTGATTAAATGGTAATAACTGTCTATGATATCGAAAGAGAAAAAATATGTATAAAACATTAATGCAATATTGCATTCAAAACCCATATTGATTTTTTTCAGTAAAAGTTGGTGGTTGAAAATGTAATGCACAGACTAGAATTAGACACTGTTTTTTTTGTTTAAAAACATTCAGCAAAACGGCATTTTATAATTCATGTAAAGGTAGACGTATGTGACAACGTTACTTATTTGATACACGTCTTTGTCGGGGATTAGCTGTCATAGTTTGAAACCTCAATGGTTAAAAGTCTAAATCCACAAACAACTGACCAGCCAGCTTGAGTTTCATCGCTATGGCGAGGGTTTGTCAAGACCGTTAATAAGACACACAAAAGAGGGTCTATGTGTAACTGAACAGCCACATCGTTGTATAAGGGCTTTTAGATTGTTCAGCTAGCTAACAGTTACCTACAGTGGATGGGGGCGGCATGTTCGAAAATAATACAGTTGGCAAAAAGCAAATGCTAACCATCTTAACTAGCTAGCTACGTACACTAGCATGGGGATAAAATAGATGCTTGATAGAAAGCCCTAGCAAAGCCGGCAGTGCAGCAAACGCGACACGCTATAGTACTGTAGTAAAGAACCTCACATTATTTGGTCAGGAATATTTCACCAGCGACTCGCATGTCATGTTACGTACCTCTTCTCACGTACCTTGAGTTTTCCACCTCTGTCAAATAAGCCGACGCAAGGACGTCCCACTGACCATCAAAATCGTGCCACTTCGTAGATAAACGTCAAAGCAATAGCTAGCTAACGTTTCAACAAGATTTTCAGCAAGCAGCTGGACCACAACACAGCTTTCGCGAGCGTGCGTTGTGCGTGTTCGATCGTTCTCTCTTTCTAGTCCTCCTCCAGGTTTTAAGGACAAAACTAATTCCGGAATTGTGATATAATGGTCTTCTATAACAACCACCCAGTGAAGAACAACGAGATACTAATTCATTACGCGCCGTATTATTGCGGACCGTGTGCGTTTCAAAACGCAGTCTTAGCAGACGAGGGAGTGCTGAATTATTTATGAGTGGGCGGGCGTTGTAAAGTGCACGGTGATGTCAATCAGGTTTACATTTACAAGATATTTTCCACTGTTACTCGAACCTTTGTCAACATTTACAAAATATACGTTTACATTTCAGTTATTCAGCTCTTATCCAGAGAGCTTACATTAGTGATTTCTTACATTTGAGTCCCTATTGTGCTTAACACTTTATTTAAGTTACAGTGAGGAGGAGAGAGGAATAAAGGGCCAATTGAAAGCCGTGGTGATTACGTGCCCAGGAAGGAATACGGTACTCGAACGATAAAGTCCCCATGGGGTCTATAGTGACCACAAAGAGTTAGGGCATCAGTGTCCCTTAAAAAATATGAGATCAGGAAACCTTTCACTGCCCAGGGTTTAGAAATAATTTAGACTTGTGCATGTGTTAACTAGTGTACCGATTTTACCTTCATGTTATTTAGCTGACACATATATCCAGAGTGACTTACAGTAGTTCATACTTCTGCATACTGTACCCCTTTGGTAATTAAAGTGTGATAAGTGTGTGATGAGCTGCTCAGCACTGGAACACACGTCTCAGTCTTGGACACAAACCTGCTGACAATAGTATATTTGTAAATTTGACATCACAAAATTGAGAGGATAGAACAATTTTTTAAAGGCAATCTTGTCAGAAAATATTACATTTACTTGCATAATGATATCACTACAACTAATGATATCATTTGATAATCATTACAGCTTATGAAGATTGAGAATCCCCTTCCAATCCTCTTGGTTGCAGTCCTATGCTTTTTCATTAAGGTCACACCCTTAATATTCTGTGATCATGCCCACTAAACCCAGCTTTCAATGCTTGATGTCCTAGGATTGTATGCAGTGTGTGACAGCCAGGGGTTGTAGTAACATTGTAGTAACATGAAGAAAAGAGGACCTGCAACCCATTTGAAATAGTGGTTATTTATACATGTGGTGAATGGTACGGTGCGTTAGGCCTACTATAATCAATGCTGTAGTTGGGCAGTGTCTCAAATCTTGGAATGGGTCATATTGCTTTGTCTGACACACACACACACACACACACGCACACACACGCGCGCCCGCACACACACACACGTTTGTCTTTCTATCCTTGTGATGACCTGGGACCTAAACATAAAACAGAAATCCATGTTTTCTTTTCCCTAAACTTATTCAATGAAATGAGTCCTTATGCCAAACCGTACCCGGTAATGCCTAAACTTAAAGTAACCCCAATTCTAACACTACCCCCACATGAGTATTTTGCCCAAGCCTAACCCCTAAAGCATAAATCACATTTTCCCTTGTGAGGACCTGCCAAAAAAAACTTGTGGCATTCTATTTCATTTACTATCTTTGTGGGAAATTGACACACACTTACACCCTACTGCAAGCTTAGAGCATTATTTTGTCTAGAATAGCAAACTCTTGACAAATACAGGCATTCACCTGAATGTAATCTGGTCCATCCCTGCTTTGACTTGTCATGGGAAGTTTTGTCATAGCAATGACGATGGTATCTGTATGAGTTATGTAGTAAATACATATCTCAATAATTAAATACTATGGAGAAACATAAACCCTATATTGAATCTAACAAATGAAAATCCTCTCACCCATTGTTTTTGAAATTATTAATAAGCTTTCTCCTTTTCATTTTGATTCAACTACCGCTTACCTATTATTCAGTATATAAGCAGTACGATATGAGGAGAGAAGATAATTATCCTTGTCCTGCTGAAAAGTGTAGCTTACAGATCTACGACAAAAAAACAATTAGTTCAAATCCAAAAGAATGTAATCATCTGGATCCTTCATAATGGTCAAACAACAGCAGTTTCTGAAGATCGGCATCTGTAGGCAGAGAAGAAAAAGGCAGACAAGGCTGCAAATGTACAATTCTCTGGTCATAAACTGGAGTATGGAATATTATTGAGAGAGATGCCAATTGTTCACGGGAACACAATTGGGTTTGACATTAATTCTCTCAACAATGGCCCGCTTTTCTCTCAGTGGGCTCAAACAAACAAAAGACATTTCTTTTCTGGAACATTTTTGTAAACACGATATGCAGGTCTGAACTCCTCCAAGGACAACACACAGACCATGCTGCCCATCCTCAAGAACACACATTAACTTACTGAATCCCTATTAGTGAACCGACAGAACCCGTTCTTCAGCACACAAATCATGTATCATGCCCTGGCATACTGTATGCTCTCTATGTAAATCAAGTGAATCACGTGACCGGTCAGGGCAACGTAACCATGTACTTCCACCTTTGGGTTACAAGTATACACAGACAAAGAAACACAGAAATATTCCTTTTGAAATGCATAGCTCTGGCATCAAAATAATGATCCTGGCCAATGTAATGGACAAATCAGTAGGGGAAAAAAGGCCTAACGTAAAATAGATTAGATTATCAGTTGTTTAGTCCCAATGTTTAACTGAATAAAACCTCTAACAGTGGTGATTGATACATTTTCCCAGTGAGTTTGGAGGAGACATAAAATTCAATGGCCTGAGAGAATGGATTGGATTTTAATGTATTATCATAGTGTTTTAAAACCATTTTCTGCTAAAGAATAATGACCATTTCTTTTTTTGTTTTTGTTTTAAAGTCCCAAACCAGTATTTGTAGATCTTTGCTCAATAACCTAGAGCAAAGCCAAGTACAAAGTGAGTTAAAAGAAAAGAGGAACACATTAAAGATCATAATGAGATAATGAAGCCACATGGTAAAATGGTAGTGCGGACTAAGTTAGTGAAAACGGAAGGAATTTTGCTTACTAAAAGATCATGTGTTGGATATGATAAGCCCTGTATTACATTCCCTTTAGATTCGGACAGATTGTTCTTTGGTTCACTGTCTGTAATTCAACTTATCTTGATTTGAAATTCATGCTAGAATTCCCTTGAGACTAACGCCACTCAGCAGACACTGGCTGCCAGCAAGAAGAAGGCAGCCATTCCATCAGCGTCAGTCTATTGACATTGACTTACCATTTTAAGTTGCTACTCTCAATAGAATTCATACTGAAGAATGTCACAAGCCCCACACACCTAGTTAAGGGAAACTCTAATAAGTGTCACTTCCCAACCTATGTGGGGAAAAAAACCCTGATGAAATTGAATGGGCCATTAGAGGAATCTTCAATCTTCCCATTAACCCACCTCAATGCAACTTGAGACAAAATGTAATTAAGTTTCCTTACCATCAGACAGACTTTATACACACACACACACACAACCACCTAGTAGGCCTCTTTACTCCTCAACCGCTGTCTGAAACACATCCACAATGAACACAGCGATGAAGCTGTTTACATTTGTTCCTTCCTTTGATCACAGGATACACATGTTCCAGACACCCAGTCCCATTGCACACGCGTTATTAACCTTGCAAAGGTCTAAGATTTTTGAGCAATTCAATTTTTTTTCCGCGTAATTCAGTCCCACGGGTAGGTATAGTGGACTGCTGCAATAATCTAAATTGGATTTCCTTTCCGCAAGGCTGCACATTTCCTCCCCTTCTCTGTGTCAGGTCTCCCTGGCTGTCTATCTATTAATCTAGCCCACCCAGTTCATTTATTTAGCTGCCCTGCCAGCCCTCCCTGGACACATTCAACAAAGCAACATGGCAGAGCAGGTTGCTGCTGTTAACTTCCTGTCCCTTGCTGAACCTCTCCTTAGACCATGAGTAAGCGGTACAGTAGCTTAGTAATACTGTAGGAACAACATATAAACAAACCTGAGAATGTGAATGGCTCACTCAAGTACAGGAGAAAATATTATTTGTCATTGATCACCTGTTGTGTTTTTTTTATAAATGTTTCAGATTCAATGGCTATGAAAAAATCTTAATATCATTACATAAACCTTCTCATAAACTATTCATATTATGCCAATATTTAGTTCAGGGATTAGAGTCTGGTAGAAGAGTTGTCACAGCCCGGCTCTTACACAGAGTAAACAGGTCGTCACAGAGTAAAGAGCTGAAAACTTGTATAGTTTTCGAACCAACCTCAGGCAGGAAGGTAAGGTAGCAGGAGAATTGGTGTTCAGGGATCAGGACAGGGTGGGTAGTGAGGTTGGGATGCCATTGTTGGAGCCAAGCTTTGTGGGTGCTGGAGATAGGAGGCTTATTTTGAGCTCCAGGCAGCATCTTTCCTATTGGCCCACAACAGCTAAACACCATGAGAGACCAGGCACATGCTCATTGATCCTGTTAATCGTTTTATCCCACTCTAGTATATCTGTTTTGGAGGAATTTAGGCTAGACATCAGTGTCAAAGTTGGGACTGAAACTGGTGTAACTCTGATAATGTCCTCTGTCCATCCGTAACTGTCTGATAACTTAAGTCAAACTATTGGTGTGGTATGCACTGTGCCACTACGCATGTGCCTATAAAGTTGTTATGAATGCAATTTTACTTGTTTTCCGCAGAAGGCAAACGAAGGCAAACCTCTCATTTGACAGTGTAAGTGAAAAGGAGGCTGATATACTTTTCCGCAAATAATTCAATTAAATATGCGTTTCCATTTAAAAGGTCAAGGTTAGATCACACTTTGAGACTCTCAGGCAGTTTTATGTTGTCTTCCCATGAATCAGCGTGACTTCTGTTGCTGCATTGCTACTATGACGCAAAAACAAAGAGGGACAAGGTGTCTTTGAAATGGCATCTGAGTAGTACGTATTAGCGACGGTGTGCACACAGTTTGTCTGCATGCTCAGTGTGTATTTGCGAGTCTTTGCATTGGAGAGGCGTTTTAATAAGAACAACGTGCCACAGTCAAGTGAGCGGTAAAAAGGAGAAACTGAGGATATGGGCATTTGTTCAGTTGAATAGCGAGGTGTTAACACAAGTAAGGGTCACTGTGACACCATTCAGAGGTACTGTCTGGATGGGCACAGCTGATTTCAAACTGAACAACAACTGAGCAAAATGTTAGGATAACAGACCAGTGGATTTGGGTTTACTTTTTGATCAACCCCAAGATAAAGTGATTTCTTTACTGGGCTGTACTTTCTGAATGTTGGCAGATACGCCTATTTTGTATGCTTGGGATTTTCCCTCTACAACACACAGCCACAGGCTACGCATATGCATATACAGGGAACCTGTTGTTCCATTCAAATGGCTTATCTAGGTTTTGAAATCAGTCAGTAGTAGGAAGGTACAGCAGCCACAAAAACTAACCTTAATGAGACCTGTGTGCAGTCAGTGCAATTTTGTTGGGGTAGCTGATAGGTAGCATACTGGGACACATTTTGTTGCTTGTCTGCACGGGGTCTTTTTACCAAGTTTAAAGTTAATGTAAGTAGCACTGTTAACAATTGTTAACAATAGGTCAGGCATGATTAGAGAAATGCTGGCATGAAGAGGAACAGGTGCCAAAAACCTCTCCAGATTCAACCTATTATGAGTCAATAAGGTACATGAAAAAGCTCTTATATCGAAGCAGTTTTTTTAGGATATTGTCTGAACACCAAGCTCCACATCCATACATGGTGTTCTGTTTGAGAAGAGAAAATTATGGATGGAGCTATTTGTGGATTGCGTAGAGACATCGTAAAACCAAAGAAAACCAAAAAAGAAACAAAGATTACCTTCCTGGGGAAGAATGTTGCTTTTGGCCAGAGAGCAGGTAATTGATTTAATAGTGAAACAGTCGCCTCTTTAGCAGCGTAACCGAAAGATTCCATGTGGCATCTATTAGCAACAACAGTGATGACCTGACCTGCCATAAGAAACTAATTGCTAAATGTCTACACCACAGCGTCTATGTATTGTTCTTCGATCTGTGCCTATAACACCGAACAACAAAAGGTCAATCTAGGCATGGATCTTTACATAAGAAACTTCCTAGCTTGTAACCCAGACTCCGCAGTACAATGCAACACGCCTGGTCCTCCAAAGCATCTTGGGAATGTGTTTGGTTAAAAATAGGTGCTACTTGATGCAAAGCAGAACATTCCTGTCCTATAAAAAGCCCCCCACAGAAAATGACATAGATGCAGGCAATTGCAGATAGTCCCTTTATCATGCTTTTCTCTATGATCAGAATGTGTTTGTGAGATATCTTAGAAGTGAAAGATTAGTAGAGGGATGTAGATTCGCTTCACTCTCAATAACTTTATTTTGTAGAGTCCTCAACTGTTAACTTCGCCAAGGGCTGGCAGTGTGTACTATACCAGGCTTATTTTCCACATATACAAGGTTTATTATATGCACGTTTTTGGCAAGTCCCACTGTCCCTGAGGCAACTTCTGACATCAGCAACCCTGGGGCAATCAGAGTTAACTGTCTTGCTCAGGATCAGACCAACAGATTTTTAACCATGTCTACTCACTGATGCTGGTCCAATGCCCTGACCACTAGGCTGCTGCCCCCCACACAGGTTAGCTACACAGGTGTTCAGTGCATGCTAAATAGCTAATAGCACAAGGGGTAATCTCTGACTTCTGTGTCTTATGTAACATGGATACACAGGTGCATCTCAAAAAATTTGAATATTGTGGAAAAGTTCATTTTTTCCCCATAATTCAAAATAAAAAAGTGACACCTTCATATATTCTAGAATCATTACACAAAGTGAAAAATTTCAAGACATTTTTGTTTCAATCTTGATGATTACAGCTTACAGCTCATGGTAGTCAAAAATCCAGTACCTCAAAATATTACAATAAAAAAATGTACAATACAAAAATGTCGACCTGAGAAGAGCTCTAATCAACTAATTAACTCCCTGAGCCTTCAATCACTCAGTCAGGTTCAGTACACACAACCACAATCATGGGGAAAACCGGTGACTTGACAGTTGTCCAGAAGACACTCATTGACACCCTCCACAAGGAGCGTAAGCCACAGAAGGTCATTGCTGAAAAGGCTGGCTGTTCGCAGAGTGCTGTATCAAAGCATATTCATGGAAAGTTGACTGAAAGGAAAAAGTGTGGTAGGAAAAGGTGCACAAGCAACAGGGATGAACGCAGCCTTGAGAGGATTGTCAAGCAAAGCTGATTCGAGAACTTGGGGGAGCTTCACAAGGAGTGGACTGAGACTGGAGTCAGTGCATCAAGAGACACCACACAGAGACATGTCCAGGAAATGGGCTACAAGTGTCGCATTCCTAGTTTCCAGCCACTCCCGAACCAGAGACAACGCCAGAAGTGTCTCATCTGGGCAAAGGTGAAAAAGAACTGGACCGTTGCTCAGTGGTCCAAAGTCCTCTCTTCAGATGAAAGTACATTTTGCATTTCATTTGGAAATCAAGGTCCCAGAGTCTAGAGGAAGAGAGGCACAGAATCCAAGTTGCTTGAAGTCCAGTGTGAGGTTTCCACAGTCAGTGATGATTTGGGGTGCCATGTCATCTGCTGGTGTTGGTCCACTGTGTTTTATCAAGTCCAGAGTCAAAGCAGCAGTCTACCAGGAGATTTCAGAGCACTTCATGCTTCCATCTGCTTATGGAGATGCTGGTCAGCCAACTCGCCTGTCCTGAATTGTCAGGTGGAAAATAAGATACACCAGACCCACAGACAAGCAGACAAGCTGAAGGCCATTATCAAAGCAAACTGGGCTTCCGTAACACTCAGCAGTGCCACAGGCTGATTGTCTCCATGCCACAACCAAGTACTGAGTGCATAAATTAACAAACTTAGGAAACCTTTGCTGGTGTTTTGAGTTAATTAGCTGATTAGAGCTCTTCTCAGGTCGACATTTCTGTGTTACACATTTTTTATTCTAATATTTTGAGATACTGGATTTTTGATTCCCATGAGCTGTAAGGGTTTTAGAGGGTGTTATAGGGTATTAGAGGGTGGCAAATGTTTCGCTTTATGTGTAATAAATCTAGAATATATGAAGGTGTCACTTTTTGATTTGAGTTATGGAAAAAAATGAACTTTTCCACAATATTTAAATTTTTTGAGATGCACCTGTATAGCTGTGTGGCTACACAAACCCTAACACTTACAAAGAGGTATAGTAATTGGTACAATCGGTATAACCGATTGTATTTATGTTTTTCACTCCTCCGAATTTCGTGATGTCCAATTCATGGTTATGGCCTTGCCTCAACGCTGCAATTCTGAGGAGGTTTGGGAGAGTTGAGGCAAAATACATCTCCATCAGGAGAATAGAATGCATTCTTTGGCCAACAACATCTGAGCCCACAGATGCCCGGCCACCAACAAGATAACGCAGCGCTGACCAATTAGGTCAACCTTATCAATCTTTTTACAGTTTAGGTTTTACAGTTTCACAGTTTAACAGCAAGAAAATCAGCTCCATCCACATATCCTGCAGGCAAATAACCAGGAGCGCAGTGGAAATGTCAGTGTTTGTGGAGACAGCGGAGTGGCATCACACAGATACAAAACAGTAGCGGCCCCAGGTCCAAGCCTTGAGGGGCTCAGTGGCAGACCAACACTGTGGCTGACTTGCTGGGACTGATGGCTGCAATCTGAGAGTGATTATTGAGACTTAAATCCATCCTGAACAGCATCTGACAGGCCTAGAAGCTTCTCCATGCAGCCTAGAGGGATTTTACACTGAGGTCCAGCGGTATGAAGATGCTAGCAGCCCCCGAGTCAGGATTCGTGAGATCATTTCTGACCCTCTTCAAGGTAGTGTCTGTCCTGTCAAGCTGAAACCTGTCTGGAAGGGCTCAAATAGGCTGTGAGTGACCAGATGGTTTTTGCGTTAGCGAGAAACAGCCCACTCAGGGAGCTCACTCTGGAAGAGTGGTTTGTAGATGTAGTTCTGGAAGATGCCAAATTCAGGCATTTTAACTATGGGTGTGACTGTAGCCGTCTCCTTTATTTTGACCCGAGTGATAAAATGAGTATCACTGTCTGATAAAAACCTCTTACTTAAAACAGACACTTCTCAGGAAAAAAAAATTCCATTAATTGACTTCTGTCAATATATATGTAAAAAGTGGAGTTACAAAATTTTCATTAGACAGCAACAATATATCAACCGTGAAAAACCATTAAGATTTACATGGCAATGCAAAACAGAAGTCAACGATATTTACAATGTTTTAAATAGTTTTCCCCCCGCTTTACATTAAACACTGTTTTATAAGCAATGGTCAATTCAGTCCACTGACTAAATAAATAAAAAACTGTCACTGACAGCCACAAATGTGAATCCAAGTGTGCCAAGCAAAGTTAGGCATTGAAGCACTGCACTCTAGTGGTGAAATGTCCTATTTAGAAATGTTCAAAACGTTTTAAGACCTCTATTCTATATACCACACACACAAGAAAGAATACGATACAATGCGCATGTTTGCCAGTTACACGCACATGCCAAAAAGTGAAGTACAGCACTCCGTGGGAAGGATCAGACCAGACCGTTATTCAGAAGCATTATCTGCTCGACAGCCTTCATGCTGAGACAACTCCTCTTTTTACTGAACACCTCTCCAGCTTTGGTGAATATGCGCTCACACGGCACAGAGGACGCTGGGACGCTGAGGTACTTCCGGGCCAGCTGGAACAGGTGCGGGTACACCTTGGAGTGCTTCTCCCAGTAATGCATTGGGTTCTCCGCCCGGTTCAGGTACGGGTCGCTGAGGTACCGCTGCACCTCCACTGCGGCGTCCGCTGTGCTGCTCTGAACACTCTGAGTCTCGCCAACTTTGCTGTCAAATATCTCCCACAGACCTCTGTCCAGGGATTTGGACGGAGAGGCCTCCGCCGAGAGGGGGGCGGTGTCCATCGCCCAGGGAGCGGCCTGGGGTGACGACGGCGAGGACGTCACGGACCCGGTGGCGGGCGGAGGCAAAGTCTCAATGTTGTCCGGATTGCTACGGATCAACGAGGCGCACTCAGAGGTGAGGAGCTTCACCGCCTCCTGAGCATAGCCCAGGTTCCCAAAGGCCAACATTTTGAAGCGCGGGTCCAGGAGAGCGGACAGCGCCAGGACCGGCTCCGTCTCTACCACGCTGCAGCTCGCCTGAAGCTCCCTCTGCAGGTTAGAGGACAGCTGCATGGCTGCCGGGTGTGTGGCAGCACTGTGCTTCTTCTCGAGTGTTATCTTAAGCATCCGGATCAAAGGGATGACCTTGGAGGCGGAGACCCGTTTCTCCGAGGCCAGCTCGGCCGTGGCCTGGTTGAAGGGGCCGAGCACTCCGAGGCACTGGTGGATCACGTCGTAGTCAGCCGATCCCAGGGGGATGATGTCTGTGTCCAGGGTGCTGAGAGCAGCCGCTACTGACTCCCTCTGGTCAAAGAGACATTCCAGCATAGAAAAGCTGCTGTTCCACCTCGAGTCCACCTCCTGGATCAGTTTCTGCCCCGTCCTGCCCAATTGCCCCTGCACCTCGGCTAACCTCATCTCCGCATTCTGATTTAACTTGAAGAAAGCAACAATTGCACGTGCTTGGGAGCGGATTTCCTGCAGCTCTGAAGTAGCGTCTATGGATCTCTTGATCACAAGGTTCAGCACATGTGCAAAAGAGGGCAACTGGAGGATCCCAAGTTTCTGAACCGTGCCAACCATGTTGCCGCCAGTCTCTGTGACAAATGCAGCAACCCTGCTGTGAAGGCCCCAGCTCGCCACCAGCTGGTTTTTTGCCTCTTCAACATGGATTGCTTTGTGGTTTTCAGGCAGCTTAGAAATCCCAAGGAGGAAAGTGGATAACTGGGCATTTTCCGCGATCAAATGCCCTGTCACTGAAATATAACTGTCTTTGTCTATAGATGTCCACATGTCTGAGGTAAGGCTGACAAAGTTGGATATTTCTATCTGAGACATAATATTATGATTGATGATGTCACACCGAGAGTCCACCATTTTCTTTAGAGCTTGCTTGTTTGGAAGATTGTAGCTTGGGTCAAGCTTTTGGATGAAAGCAGCGAATCCCTCTTCCTCGACTACTGAAAACGGATGGGTGTCTTTAACCAACATGTTCACCAGGGCATCATCCAGGTCCTCTTGTCTGGTGGTCCTGACTGTGAAATAAAATCAATATAATCAATTAAAAATTAACATTGAGTTAAAATAACTGTTACGATAAAGATCTATTCAATGCGTTACAGGGTATTAGAGGGTGGCAAGTTGCCCATTAGAATTCTATTCAGGTGCGGTGGTCAGTAGTGTGAGCACACATAAAGGCCTCTCAGCCAGGCTCAAAGAAGGCAGGGAAAACTGAAAGCTGTATTTGAGACTAGGCCCTTAACCCAACAACATGGTCACCCTCCAGGGGCCCAGCAGTTTGTCCCTGTGTTCCTCTCAACCGTGTAACTGTGGCTTGTGTTCAGGTGGGTTGATAAAGAAACAGGGCAAAACACACATTTCCATTGAAAGTATGGACAATAGAGCTATATTGCTTTGTACAGAAATTACCTTGGATGTGGTGTCCTGCAGCCGTACTGTTTGTAAACATTGAGTTCAGTCCTGCAGTACCAGAGAACGATGAGTGGACTCCAGCACTGCTAATTATTGAGGTGGAGAATGATGAGTGGGCTCCAGATGTTGAGCTGCTTATGTTTGCATGGGCTCCAGATGTGGAGTTGCTGTACCAAGCCTCGCTTGGGTGCCTTGACCGTAGGTGCCTTAACATGGCTGAGGTGTTTTTGTTGAAGCTCAGCCGTTGTGAACAGAGAGAGCATTGGACTTTGTTGGGTGTCACTAAGGAGAAGTGGTCCCACACCATTGAGAAGGCTCTCTTGATCTCAGTCATCTTCAGAGCTGCAAAAGAAGCAAAAGGTACAAATTGTGTAATAGGTAATTTATTGTGTAATATAATGTATCACCAATTGAAAAGACGGGTTTTATGAGCCAACGCTCACACCACACGCCACAACAAATACAGTAGTTACACACTTTAGTGTACTGCAACAACATGCTAGATATCAAGCAAATTCATTTTTCAATACTTTTGGCCCTATTAAATGAAACTTTTTTAGTTGCGATACCTAAAGGCAAAAATACATTTTCATGACCGATTCATTATTTTAAAAAAGGTGAAAGATCGCAGAGGGTACACTGGTGGGCGTCACGTTCGACTGGAGTCGTCTAAAGTATAGGAACACTATTCTGGTTAGAGCCAGTTTGCGCTGTTTTGCGAAGGGAGTAGTACACAACGTTGCAGAGATCATGGATTTGCAAACAACATGCCGTTGGAACCCAGGAGTGATGGTTGCTGTTAATGGGCCTCTGTATGCCTATGTATATATTCCATTAAAAATCTGCCGTTTCCGGCTACAAGTCATTTACTACATTAACAATGCCTACACTGTATTTCTGAACAACTTGATGTTATTTTAATGGACAAAAAAATTGCTTTTCTTTTGAAAACATGGACATTTCTGACCGCAAACTTCTGAACGGTTGTGTATGTCTAACAGAAATTCAGTTGGACAAAACCAAATACTTCACCAGGTGTAACGCATGTGACTAAAAAAGGCTTCATAGCTAGTAAGTGTTTTACTGTTGTTGAATGTGTGACTACGGACCCAGGTTTAACTCGCCCGCAAACTATCTAGTTTCACTTGCACAAATTACAAACAGCATTGACAAAAAAATAGGAAGCCTCAGGAAAATACACTTTCACCAGAATTTAAATAGCTATCGTTATCTAGCAATCAAGTATGTTCGTTTAGGTGTAGAAGTGGGCTTGTTGCTGACAAGGACAAGTAAATATCGGTTAGTTATTCTATATTGCAAATATGAACTTACCTTATTGTTTAAATAGTAATGGCAAAATCCTATTGCATTGAGCACAGTAGATTCCACGATATAGAAAATAATTGACTACTTAGTTGTGACCGGTTAACTGTGATTGTGTACTTCGGATCGCGCGATTTGATGACGTACATAGCTTACTTACGTTACTTCCGATTTTCAAACAGCCAGTTGTTCTGTGTTTTGACCAACTAGAGTTGAAACTTGATTTTAGGTTTCTCTTTTAAGTGTCGTATGATCATCAGTGCCGGGCGTACTGGTTCCAGTAGTATCTTAAAAACAGCTGTCCTCCTGGGTCACGTAAGGTCGGTACGCTATCTGAAAGTTGTTGATCAGATACATCTCCTAAAAATGCATTACGGAATCTTTCGCCACTGGCTGTAAAAGTAGGGTTGTCGAGACAAAACTTGACCCTGAAAGTACTATATCATCGATGTGCAATATGTGCCCAATGTCATCAAAATAATTTGCTAAGGCCTGTTTATACTACAAGGATTGTCATGAAAACAGTTTCACACTGGCAGAAACAATTCTACTACTAACACCAGCAACAACCCTTGTTCAATGGAGAGCGCCTTGTTAATATCCAGATAAACAACATTGCGAGTATACGCCTTCCAGGTCAGTGGTCTGGCCAAAAGTGCTAATTCCATCAGAATAACTTGCCATATCACAAAGCACCTAGTGTCTTAGAATTGTTTCAAGAACATCAGCAAGTGAAGTTTACTTGAGAAGTATGCTCAGTCCCCGGACCTCGACCCGAACGAGAATTTTCCACTGAAGCAACTGCACGATGGCATCTTTTTTACCATTTCTGTGGAATGTTTCCAACATCTTGTTAAATCCATTCCGTGAAGAATTCAGGCTTTTCCGGGGTCGAAAGAGGGTAGGCCTATAGGTTGAACCTTATGAACCAACATCTCTATAGAGTGGATTTTAGTGATTTCAGATTTACTCTAGGTTATTTCCGTTTTAAATTTCTTGCAGTTTACTTAGTTGCCATCCGGTACAAATAAATATTTGTTGGAAACATTCCCATTTCTGTGGAATGTTTCCAACATCTTGTTAAATCCATTTCGTGAAGAATTCAGGCTTTTCCGGGGTCGAAAGAGGGTAGGCCTATAGGTTGAACCTTATGAACCAACATGCCTATAGAGTGGATTTTAGATTTACTCTTGTTTATTTACGTTTTAAATTTCTTGCAGTTTACTTAGTTGCCATCCGGTACAAATACATATTTAGTTTTAAGTACATTTCCTTAAATTTTACAAAATGTTGATATACAGATTCTGTTGTTTAAATGTGTAACGTTTGGTTATGTCCTGTCCATAAGATGGCACTGTTGTTCTACAAAAGTCTCTGTAAGATGAACACAGGTTGGTTGATGTAGCTCAACACACACACACACACACACACATAAAAACATTAAGTCACGCTGCCAACATATCTACTAAATGAACGCTGGTGCTGAATATATTTTTTAGAATATATACATTTTTTAATAGCTAAAGCAAAAGCAGTTTGATACACCTGTGATGATATCTGCTACTATGCTGATAAAATCCATGTTCAATCAATCAAATGTATTTAGAAAACCCTTTTTACATTAGCAGTTGTCACAAAGCAGTTGTTTTCTCATATGTTCAGTAATACCACTGAGGACACAATATCAGACTAAGAATGAATACCAAAATCTAATTTGGGGCTCCTGGAGTTCGGAGCCCCTGGTCATTTCCCCTGCATGCCTGGCCAATATTATACGAATAAATAAATTAACTTGGCTAATTGTAAATAATGCTAATTGTGAATTGAGACACCGACTACCAACACAAATAATGTTGTACAATAAAAGCAGTAAGTAATTGCATTATCGCTAACCATTTGAAGTATCAAAACCAATTACTAATTTTAACCCATGTGTGTTCTAGCTCTGGTCCTATCTGTTGGTTTCTATGACCAATCAGAATGGTTAGAATGTGTTAGCGCTGTACACATCATCTGGAAGGTGATTCAGATTCATTACGCAAATTTCTGACATTTCTTCATCTCTTATTTAACATTTTGTGATTATTAGACATGGTGAATTTTTCATTTTATTTGCTATTTGTATTACTGGTGTATACTTGTATAAAAATATTATTGTGTGTATTTATGGATTATGAATTAAATACTAAGCTAATACAACTGTATTCTCATAATTCTTTAGTGCACTATGACATCCTGTTATACAATAATACACATTGTTTTTCAAATGGTAAGCTTCCCTCTGCGAATGTTATGTATTAATAGCTGTTTCTTATTGCACTTTCACGGTCTAGGGGCAAGCATTTATGAATGTTGATAAAGTAGTCTGAAAAGTTGCAAACGCCACTTTAAGGGGCATTGCTTAATCCCTTGGAAAATATCCCCCCCTCCCAAAAAAAAAAATCTTTCCCTGTTCGGTTCAGCATCCAATCCCTTCATCCAAAGCTGAATAGGACAGCGTGTCTCGCACTGCCGTCCTCGTGACATGAGATAAACTAACCATCCATCAGCTGAAAGAGCAGACAGAGAGGGAAGGACGATGCTCTGCCTTTTAGCTGGAACTGGAAAGCGCGTCGCGATTAGCATGTAATATACCATGTGACCAACTGACAGTACAGTACATGCTGTTTCCTAATGGCAATTTTTGCGCTATTCTTTGCTGGAAAGATGACTCAGCAGAAGCTCTCTTAAGACAAGAGTGATTCGTAACCGTGGGAGGCCCGTCTGCTAGAAGCAATGTGTTCCCGCAGATAAACCCCCTTCTGACTGCTGCTCCTCACTGCTTCCATGCAGTTTCTATGTGAAGCTCTTCTGAGAGGTGGGGGACAGCTAGTTGAGCCCACCCACCCTCAATACACACACAACTCACACATTTAAAAAACATGTACTGATTACCAACTGTTAGGATGTTATGACGTCCCATGTGTTTCGGTTGGCGCCATAGCTGACAGAATGTGTGGCTTAGTAATAAGGGAGTGGCTACAGAGTTATTTTTGGTCATTCATTCCGGTTTATCTGCTCGTCTGTCTTGTTATCCCATTTTGAGGTGGAATGTTGCAGCTGTGACCTGAGCATATGCATATCGTAGTGTTTGGATTTTTAAATAATACAGATTTAAACATTGCACTTTTTGCTTCAGAGACAATAAGGGTCTGTAAAGCAGACTAATGTGCCCTAATGAATGGCTCTGGATCAGTCTGAAAGTCCCTGGATGTAACCCTGTTAAATCTAAGAACTATGCTTACGCAGGTTTTGCTTTAAATCTGTTGCATTGATATAAGACAATATCCAAAGGTTTACCCCACGTCATCATTATTAAAATTGCACTATGCTACACTACATGTATGTCCACTGGCCTATCTGTTTGCCTTGTCTTTTATATTTATAGTGGTAGTCTGAGCACTTTCACTGGTGCCTTTGTCAGGGATCGTAAGCATGCGGCAGCACAGATCATTCTCCAGTCTGCCCAGGAATCAAAGCTGCAGGCCATGCTTACACAGGCTGGGGAGACTGACAGTACTGGCTGGTAATCCTCAGTAGGGAAGGGAAGGGGGTCAGTATATCGAACATCCAAGCTCAAGGAACAAGGCAGCCGTCAGGTGTGGTTAGCGTGTTCACACTGCACCTTAGCCTAGGGCTAAGGGCCTCCTAAGCCCAGGGCTAAGCAAGTGTTCACACTTGCATATTTTGAAGTGGGCTAGCACCACCCTTAGACTAGGGCTAGCTGGTCCTGCTCTGGAGCACGGTTAGCACTGACCTTTCAGGGCTTTCCCCCCGAATATTTTGGATACACAATAGGCAAAGCAGTAAGTAATTAAACAAAACATACTTTTCCCCCATAATTACAAATAAATAAAACGGTAACATTAAAATATTTGGATTAAGGCACTAGATCAAAATTAAATGCAATTATCAACAACAGAAATCACCAGCAGTTTTCTAAACTCTAACAAAGAGACAAGCTTGAGCTCTTCTTGCAGCTCATTTCACTTCGATGAGCCTTAACTGAAAGTCGTTTTGTCAAGCTCTGAAACCACCCTAGGTCTAGCCAGCATTAACCAGTAATTTGTTCTCATACTATATACACCAAATCAGCCATAACATAATGACCAACTGCCTAATATTTTGTAGGTCCCCCTTTTGCTGCAAAAACAGCCCTGACCCGTCGAGGCATGGACTCCACTAGACCTCTGAAGGTGTGCTGTGGAATCTGGCACCAAGACATTAGCAACAGATCCTTTAAGTCCTGTAAGTTGCGAGTTGGGGCCTCCATGGATCGGACTTGTTTGTCCAGCACATCCCACAGATGCTCAATTGGATTGAGATCTGGGAAATTTGGAGGCCAAGTCAACACCTTGAACTCGTTGTGTTCCTCAAACCATTCCTGAACCATTTTTGCTTTGTGGCAGGGCGCATTATCCTGCTGAAAGAGGCCAATGCCATTAGGGAATACCGGTGCCCTGAAAGGGTGCACATTGTCTGCAACACTGCTTAGGTAGGTGATATGTGTCAAAGTAACATCCACATGAATGGCAGGACCTAAGGTTTCCCAGCAGAACATTGCCCACATTCTATCAGATTTCCGTAAAAGAAACCAATCTTGAGCTTGCTTACTTATTCATCAAAATGTCTTCTGTACGTGAGAACAGCTTTAAGCCATAGTTTATTGACCATATACATCTCCCTCTTGTGACTTCTTACTTAAATAAGTCATTGTTTATTTTTGCCCTAACCTTGTCCTAGCTTAATTATCATCATCATAATTAATTAAACCAACGTTTATATCAAAGGTGAAACCTTACTTGAAAACACATCAACCTGAGTTTACTATTTTGTAGCGCTAACAGCTAATTTTATCAGCTAATTATCAACTAAACTGCCTAAATAGCCACTGGAATTAGTTTACTCAGAACTGCCACTATCCCTAAAGTAGCCACAGCACACAGCAAACTAGTTAGTAGCAGCACACTGACCAACTTATGCAATTACACACATCCCCCTTGGGGCAGGAAATCGACGCAGGAAATAAATGCAAAACTGGCGGGTACACATTTTTTTAACACTACAAATACATCCTAAACATAGGAAGTATCAGTGCTATTAAAAATAAAAATTATATAGCAAAACTAATATCAGGCTCTTTGAGTAAACACCACCAAAGTGTTTTCAACAAGCTTTTCTATTGAAATGCATGAAATAGACCTTTAAATGGGCAGTTGACTTAAAATCAAGACAATCACAAGTGTTTACATACATTGAAAGTGGTTAGGTGGAGTATGCCCTCTCCTACTTTCTCTCCTGTAGTGACAACATAGAAAGCTCCAGAAACGAGTCAGTTGACTCATGATGCCTGCTCTGGTCCATTTGACTAAAATCATAAAACTGTTGACAAACGTGTTATTTCATTGAACGTGTACAAAGCCCGAAAGAAGTATCCTACCCATTATTACAACTAGTTCCCAGTACCAACATTAGGTAAAACAGGCAAAGATAATGATTACAGTCAAAACTAGATATAAGCTGTTGGGCTTCTATCCTGTGAGCAACTATCTCAATAAAGCAGTTATTAAGTTATGAGTGGTAATTATTTGCTTTTAGAATAATGGACAATTTTCCTTTGTAGCCTAATGCTACTATCGTCCTTTGTAGCCTATTGCTACTAATAAGCTTTTCTATGTTATAACACTAAAATGTACAGAAAAACGTGCAGCTAACTATTCTAAAACAAGAGCTAAAGCCTTTGCACATTGACAGAATGCGTTCATATCACCAGGATTCTTGGTGATTAGTTGAACAGACATTACAAGTTGGCTACTTATTAGAATTCTGTAGTCCTACAAACGAAAATCGTAACAATTTCTAAGAAAATGTATTCCCCAGAAATGAAATAGAAACAAATTGTAAATGAAAAACAACTGCAAACTATAAAAACTGTTATTTTGGGGTGGAGCCAGCCAAGTGTGCGTGGGACAGAGAGCTGGAGCCGTCTACCCGCTGTTGACGTGACAAAATAGCGTCAGTCCACGTTAAAAGGTGACAGCTCATAGATGCAAGCTGCAACACGGTTTGAGGAATACACGGATTGATAATGTAATTTCTTTTTTAGTGGTTTATTGTCAAGACCACGGCCAGAGTAAATTCTGTATGACGGATTTCTTTTTACCTGAGGGAAGGCGATAACAACCTTCAAATCTTCTGTCAGGTTTAGGTTGCACACTTGTTAACTGCAAACTAGCCTTACATTTTACAGGCATGTAAAGGACACTTATTTATAAACCAAATAGTAGCCATATGTTTTGCATATATTTTTGCCTCATTTTGTCTTTTGACTGCTTTTTTTCTCTGACTTGATCACTTTAATTGCAGGCTATGATGCGACCTTTTCCAGTTTATGCTTTTGAATAACCTTTATTTGAATTTCCATCATCCGCTGGTTGTGACACACGACCCACCTGTTGGATTTCAAACATGTCACAGGCAGAGGTCGACGTGCCGGGACTGGATTTCTCCAAATTACCTGCCGGATTCGACGCTACCTGCTTCCCTGCCCGAATACCACCAAGGCAAAGGAGACACTCAGCGAACTCCAGGAGAAACTCGTACAAGTTGAGCAAAATAAGTACACTGGATTTTGAGACTCAATTTTACGACGATGCGCCTCTTTGCAAAAGTCACTCTGCTGATAATATTTTAGCAGAAACAGCATTAGAGGATAAAAAATTCGAGTCCTCACCAGACTCACCTGTATCGAGCCCTGGAACGAGCATAAGCTCACCGCCTGGTACCCAAGCATCTGATCCCATACCACCTCTTGATACCTGGGACGTTCCGCAGCCCAGCTCAGCCACAAGTTCAGATTCTGAGGATAATATCACTCACAAAAAGGTCATTTTATCTCGAGCTCCATTTGAAAGCAAATGGGAGCAAGAGGAAAGGGATGAAATTGAGACTAAAGCCGTGGCGACCTCCCCTGATGGAAGGTTCCTCAAATTTAACATAGAAATTGGGAGAGGGTCATTCAAGACGGTGTACAAAGGTCTGGATACAGAGACGACAGTTGAAGTGGCATGGTGTGAATTACAGGTAAGTCTCCTCTGGTATGTTTTGTGCCCACAGTAACGGCAACAGATGACCCGTCATTGCTACATCAACCTGTGTAACCCAAAAGAGCAGGAATATATAGGCCAAACTTGTTTTACGTTGATGTTTGTTAACAAAGTACATGTAAACAAGGCAACTGTAAGGATGCCTTCCTGCATGAAGGATACAGAGTTTCCCCCTAGTCCAGTTGAGATGTGACTATCTTCACATCCTTTATACAGTCGTGTGAAAATGTAAGTACACCCCCCAGAAGTTATCTTTCTTTACATAGTTGTACATGTAGCGAAAGTTAAAGCTAATTTAACAAATGACCATGAAATATACTTAGCACTCATTTATTCATCACAAATCAACAGAGGTGGATTGTCAGGGTAATAGGTTCATGCTGCTGTGTCTTTTAAGTCTCTTATATCGACTAGGAGGAAATTTTGCCCACTTTGCTTTACAGTACTTATTCAACTGTCATGTTCAAATGCTCTAGTGCATGCATGGCCCACTTCAAGTACCCCCTCAGCATTACATTAGAATTAAGGTATTGACTTGGTTATTCTGTATCCCTACATTTTTTTCTTTTAGAGCTGTTCTACTGTAACTTTGCTTGTGTGTTATGGGTCATTGTCCTGTTGCAAGATCCATGTTCGGTTCTGCTTTTTGACAGATGGCCTCACATTCTCTTGAAGAATTCTCTGGAATAACATGGACTTCATGGTTGACTCAATGATGGCATGTTGGCTAGGCCCTGAGGCAAACTATAATGCCACTGCCTCCATGCTTTACAGTTGGCGTGAGGTTCTTCTGTTCAAAGGCAGTGCGTTGTTTTCACCAAACATGGCGCCTGGCGTTATGGTCAAACCGCACTACGGTCAAACCGCTTTTTAACTCATCTATCAAGAGTACATTGTTCTAATAGCTTTGGTATGACAAACATCAGTCAGAGGTTCTTCCTTCCTGACTTCCCATGGAGGCCAAGTTTGTATAGTATCTTACTGAGTGTTCAGTCCTGCACCTGGATCTTAACTGTGGCAAGAGAGTCCTGTAGATCCCTTAATGTTTGGCTGGAGTTCTTAAAGACTTCTATTAGCTTCTTTCAGTCAGCTCTTGGGCTGAATTTGCTGGGACAAGCCGTCCTATGTAGATTGCCATTGGTATGGAATTTTCTCCATTTGTAGATGATCCATTGGACAGCGGAATTATGTATTTCAAATTGCTTGGAAATGGCTTTAGAACCCCTCCCAGACTAATGAGGATCAATAATCTTTCTTCTTAGGCCATCCAATAAGTCTTTTGATCAATATTCAAATTCTTGTGGAAGTCTGGACCCTCCCAGTTCCTCTCAAATGATATTCAAATAATTTGCACCTGATTCAAGTTTTTGCCCTTTTATGTGATAGTCAAGGTAGGGGTGTACATAAGATTTCTGGGCAAGGAAATGTAATGTAGTTGCAACCGTAACTCTCAGGCGTTACGTTCATAACAAATTTGTAAACCACAATTACGTTCAATATGAACATAAATCAGTGCAATTTCATTCGCTATCAACATATCCCCAGTGCTATTGGTCCGTAATGACTCGCTATTTCCTTGCTTATTAAATTAGCAATATTATGTTGGTCCTTAACATAATTGATTCAAAATGAAAAATGCCTCGTTACGAATAACATTTAGGTTTAACGGTTAAGGTTACCGTAGGGTTAAGGTTAGGCATCATAGCACTGGGGTTATGGTTAGGATTAATGTTAGGTTAAGGTTAGGCATCATAGCACTGGGGTTATGGTTAGGATTAATGTTAGGTTAAGGTTAGGCATCATAGCACTGGGGTTATGGTTAGGATTAATGTTAGGTTAAGGTTAGGCATCATAGCACTGGGGTTATGGTTAGGATTAATGTTAGGTTTAGGTTAGGCATCATAGCACTGGGGTTATAGTGATGATTAATGTTAGGTTAAGGTTAGGCATCACAGTACTGAGGTTAGGGTTAGGATGAAGTTTAAGAGTAAGGTTACAAAGACAGAAAATCGCCTGTCTAAACAACACAAAAAAAATGGGTTGCCTCTTGCTGGAATCAAACTCGATAGCACCCTTTTTTTAAAAGTTCTCAATCTGACACCCCAAAGTGCAAGCAAGCATGCAGGCGCACAGTGGCAAAAAGCGATCCATACAAACGGTAGGAACCTAGGAAGAGCGTAGAGAGCAACCAGACTCTGAGGGATGGCCAGTCTTATTCTGTTGGGTGGAAATAAGAGTACAAGGCCATTAAAGTCAGATTGTTATTTAAAACATTCACACATTCAAACATCACCAGCAGGGTGAAATTACAGTGGTTACGTAAATGTCACTTGGCTTTTCATAGCAGCGCATTCAAAGGTTGAGACGACGGGTCCAGGAGAGAGACGGGGGGAGCGTACGTTAGCACGTCCGTTGAAACAAGGTTCCGAAAGATGTCAGGTGTCACCCGTTTGGGACTGATTATGGATAATAACTCATTATTGCATTCATATTTAGATTTGGAATCCTACCATCAGCCATGTATCAAGACAGAATATACAAAGGGATTCTATGTGCATGGATTTTACCAGCAGGAGAAGGCAGCATAAAGTGGAAAATTTATTGATTAATGTTTCGGTCACACACAGTAATACGGCTGTCAATGTTCAGGAAATAGGTCCAAGGCTAAATTCAAAATGGCCATATTTAAATGTCGATTTTAGTCGTGTCTCATCTTAATCATCCCCGCTGTCACTAATAGAAGCCTGTGGTGACAGCCTGTTGGTTATGACAGCAACAGGCCCCTTGGTCAGGCAGGCAGGCAGGCAGGCAGGCAGGCAGCCATTGAAACAGGAGCTGTCCTCAACTTTCCTGAGGTCAGCTGGGAGCTGGGGGGAATAACAGGGACCAGGAGACGTCATTCTAAAATGAGCCACATGATATAGTACATGACGCTGAAAGGTTGAAGAGACAGGGGTTTTGTGGACTCAAAGAGGAAGCTGGATGTGTTGCAGTCACCCGTTGAGTATCAGTGTCAGTTGGATACATGGTTTCCTCAGCAGCATGTCACTTTTACAACTTATGTGCTTTAATTAGTCTTCACGCTCCCTTAGAAAAAAATAAGGAGCACTTTTAGGCCTGAACCAACATTATCTGTCAATGCAGGCTGATGGAAATGTGTATTCTTTCACATTAACCTAAACTTAAGATACCAGGATGTAAAGTCCAAAGACTGTTTAGACTGTGTCCATTGAAGTGTCTCTCGGCCCCTAAGCCACTTCCCCTCACTGATGACTTGGTGACAAGGAGACTTGGTGACCCTTAGCGTCCTTTACTCCTTTATATATGGCCCTGACAAATCGCTTTTTTTTTCACTCGTAGGGTGTTTCTGTTTGCCAGGGGACACATTCCTCTGCTGTGCCAACTGGAACCTTTTTTTTCCATGAGCCTTTTCCACTTCAGAATGTTGCTCCTACCGCCCATCGAGTGTGATTGAGCTGTTCTGACTCTACCTCTTGATTTTACCTTCAACACCCAGTTTAATTAGCCCTGATAAATCCCTGGTGGCCTCTGCGAGGGCTGCCGTGGCAACGATGGTGTGCTTTCCTTCCCCCCTCACTTCATACGTAAACCTGTGTAAGCAAGTGACACTCACTATCATGGGCCTTAAGCGTGGCCAATGAGATAGCATTACCACATAACCACTGTAGGGCTCTAGTTAAAAATATATATATATTTTTAAATAAATTACAATTAATTGAGCTATTATAGCTAGATTCTTTAATTTATCTAAATGTAATCATGCGCCATCATTTAACTTCCTGGTGCAGAGCTAAATATTTAGGTGCATAAGTGAGTGAAATTTGTGCATTGTAGAGCCCTGCACTGTTGAAGATGTGCTCTGGGCAAGGGTGACACATACATCAGACCTGTCCCCTGCTCATTGATCACCATCCAGTTTAGGCATCATAAAGCTTAACTGCCTGTTTTACTGAGGCAATCAATTTCATATTAAATGTGACTTCTATGATCTACCATGGAGCAACCAATCTATTGCTATTATTGTTATATTAAAACATTATTGTGATATTAAAATAATAACATTATATTAATACAATAATACAATAACATTATAACAAATAATCCTTTAATAATGTGTTTTTCTGGTATGCCTTAGTACTGATACATCATCCATTCTAGGCTGCTTCAGTCAATGGATTCCCTTCTCCATCCCGCCGGTTTTATCTCTCGTCTGCTTCTGTATTCTGTGTTAGTGTTCTACACTCATCGATGTAATAGTAGGGAGGTATGGTATAGCTCCACTGCTCTCCTGTCATGCTCTGCTTCTGGCTGTGTTGTTTAATTTAACATGACTAGCATGTTGGCCAGGCTGACATCTGACTCCCGTCGGCTCATTAGTCACCATCACAAGGGGGTAATGGGGGTTGTGTGGTAATCATAATTATGTTGTCATTCTGTGTCAGTAGAGATGACAATACAGAGGGAATGCAGGTTATGCAACTTAAAGGTAGAAGCTAGGAAAATAAAAGAATGGGTATTTACATGCTGTAATTGGTAGAGAACAAGTTTTGGCCGTAAAGGGACCTTGTCACGTGTATCTCTTTTGTAGCTCATTTTTGCACCAGTCTTGCCCATACTATGCCGCAGGTTGAGAGGATTCTACTGGCCCCCAGGCCTGAAGTAAATGCTTTCTCTCAGACCCACTGAAATGGCCCTTGAGCAGTTGGCTTTACTTTAAACTGGTAGGAGGCACGGATGAAACCGTTGCTACCTCCGGAGTATCTATTCCTGAGTAAACCTTAAAGAAGTTGCCCAGGTGCCGATCGGTTACTGTGTGTTTGCTTAGTGCCCTTCTTCACCTGTCCTGTTGCGTTTTCTGTGCTCTCCTTTGTTTGCGTTACTCTTGCTTCAGTGAGAATCCCGAACTGTGGACGGCCGACCTCAAGTCTGTTGTAGCTGCAACTGGGTTAGGTTTTCTTTTTCTAAAACAAGCCTACATTTTCTTTCCAGTCTCAGTCCATATTGCTTTGTGCTGATAGGTTATTTTAAAGAGGACAGGCTCCACTGCGTAACAATTTATTAAGCCTTCAATTTTCCACAACTGCTAACACATATTACCTGAATGAAACTATGTTCTGAAAACTATAAACACACTTCTTAAAACTTGCATCATATTTGTTAAAATCCAGAGTTCTCACACATAATTAAAGATTATACCCAATACTATATTATCTGTCATATAAATTGAACTTTGCCCTAAAAGTCACGCAAAAGCGTAAAATACTGTGACACTACTGAATGCCCATTGCACACTGCTGAGAGGGATTTTAAACGCTCAAAACAGATTAAAAAATATTGAATCAATAATAATAAGTGTTCCAGCATTGTGTTCCAGAATATGAATTTTGCATTTTGCATGATATTATAGAACTTTAATGATATCTATTAGCTATGCAGAAGTGTACAGAAAATACACAAATACCACATTTGTTTATTTTTGTGGAGGATTTTACACTGTAATTTACCAACACTTGACATTTTGCTCAAGAAGACAAGGTGAAAGTGTTTTTTCGCAGGTATAGGGTTAAAGTCATCAAAATAAATGTTCTGCCCCAGCATCCTGTCTCTAAACCTGGGGCAGAGATGCTCACCTAGAGTACATCTCAGGATATATATTATGTCTCTGTTACTAGAAAAATGCCATTGTCTTGAATCATTTTCTTGATTGGAAATGTTCACAATGGCTAGGTCTTAGGACTCAGAAATCAGGCTACCACCATCAACTGCTGGCTCTCAAAGCTACAAAAAGAAGAAAAAGTGTCTTGCTACCAAACACATTTAGATACATTTTATAGAATATGAATGCAAGTTTCATTTTCATGTAATTATCTTATATGCTGTCTTGCATGTGCTAATGCATACATTCAGAGGTCAGAAAACAGGGTAGTGAGCACAGAAGACAAGTACATTCACAGTTAGTTAGCTGTTTTAATTTCTGAAAGTCTGGACAATTGATGCAACAGTGAAAAGGATCAGGTTTGGCTGTACTCTAAGCCCAGCTTTTCTCATTGTCCTATCATGTACAAGAACATGCTATAGTACAGTGTCACATATCTCATTACAGATCATTGTTCTTGTACCTCTCCCTCGCCCACCTCTTCATTCTTTCTCTTCTGTTACCTCTCTGATGTTGTCATCCATTATTCCAAGACAAAGATGATCTCACTTGTGGTCCTTTACACTCATTCCAGCATCCTGACATGTTGACTTGTTACGCTTGTTAGTGTTTACACTTTGACAGCTGGGTTTGGAAAGTGTTGTAATTGTTAGTTTGAGTTTGGTATGTGGTTTGGCTCATCATGAGAATATGAGAATATGGTACAGCTGGGCTTTACAAAGAGAGTTGCGTGTAGGGTTTTACTTAAAAGGTTGAATGAAACAGAAATCAGTGTGAAAACAGGTGAATAGTGCTTATGGATTGTGGTAACTCGTCTTCCTGCTGCAACTTTGTGCAGAATGTTTCTTTTCTATATTGTTCACAGAACCAGTTCAGCTGTGACACACTATAATAGTACATTTCCATTCTAAATTTTAATCATTTAGCAGCTGCTCTCATCCAAAGTTCCTTAATGTTTTTTCTCATACTGGTCCCCTGTGGGAATTGAACCCATAACAAAATAAATAGCTGACTGAAACAAGCATAAATACAGTGGATATAAAAAGTCTACACAGACTTTGAAAATGCCAGGTTTTTGTGATGTAAAAGAATGAGATAAAGACAAATCATGTCAGAATTTTTTCCACTTTTAATGTGACCTATAATGTGAACAATTCAATTGAAAAACAAACTGAAATCTTCAAGGGGGAAAAATGAAAAATAAAAACCTTACAATAACCTGGTTGCATATGTGTGCACACCCTCTTATAACTGGGGATGTGGCTGTGTTCAGAATTAACCAATCCCATTCAAACTCATGTTAAATAGAAGTCATTACACACCTGCCATCATTTAAAGTGACTTTGATTAATCACAAATAAAGTTCAGCTGTTCTGGTAGGATTTTCCTGACATTTTCTTAGTTGCTTCTCAGAGCCAAAGCTATGGTCCGCAGACAGCTTCAAAAGCATCAGAGGGATCTCATTGTTGAAAGATATCAGTCAAGAGAAGGGTACAAAATAATTTCCAAAGCATTAGATATAACATGGAACACAGTGAAGACAGTCATCATCAAGTGGAGAAAATATGGCACAACAGGGACATTACCAAGAACTGGACGTCCCTCCAAAATTGATGAAAAGACGAGAAGAAAACAGGTCAGGGAGGCTTCCAAGAGGCCTGCAGCAACATTAAAGGAATTGCAGGAATTTCTGGCAAGTACTGGCTGTGTGCTACATGTGCTACTATCTCCCGTATTCTTCATATTAATGAGCTATGGGGTAGGGTGGCAAGATGGAAGCCTTTTCTTACAAAGAAAACTTCCAAGCCCGGCTAAAGTTTGCAAAAACAAACATCAAGTCTTCCAAAAGCACGTGGGAAAATGTGTTATGGTCTGATGAAACCAAGGTTGAACTTTTTGGCCATAATTCCAAAAGGTGTGTTTGGCGCAAAAACAACACTGCACATCACCCAAAGAACAGAGTTTTTCTTCAACTGGAAATGGGGCCTTAGTCAGGGTGGAGGGAATTATGAACAGTTCCAAATACCAGGCAATTTTGGCACAAAACCTTCAGGCGTCCATTAGAAAGCTGAAGATGAAGAGGAAGTTCACCTTTCAGCACGACAGCGACCCAAAGCACACATCCAAATCCACAAAAACATGGCTTCACCAGAGGAAGATTAACATTTTGGAATGGCCCAGCCAGAGCCCAGACCTGAATCCAATTGAACATCTGTGGGGTGATCTGAAGAGGGCTGTGCACAGGAGATGTCCTCGCAATCTGACAGATTTGGAGAGCTTTTGCAAAGAAGAGTGGGTAAATATTGTCACATCAAGATGTGCCATGCTAATAGACTCCTACCCAAAAAGACTGAGTGCTGTAATAAAATTAAAAGGTGCTTCAACAAAGTATTTGTTTAAGGGTGTGCGCACTTATGCAACCAGGTTATTGTGAGTTTTTTATTTTTTATTTTTCCCCCTCAAAGAGTTCAGTTTGATTTTCAATTGAATTGCTGACGTTATAGGTCACATTAAAGGTGGTTAAAGTTCTGACATGATTTATCTTTGTCTCATTCTTTTACATCACAAGAACCTGGCATTTTAACAAGGGTGTGCAGACTTTTTATATCCACTGTACATACTTAAAGGTCCACTGTTGTCAAAAATGTGATGTTCTGATATCTTACATACACATATCTCTGATTTCCAATATTTTTAGACTGTAACATTATGATGTTAAAATGATGATAATTCTCTGTGTGAGACCTGCTTAGAGGATTGGGTGGCATGGTGCTTTTAGCCAAATTCATGATGTCACAAGGCTGAATTCATTTTAACAGACCAATGTCTTTTCAGCTGGTTAAGGGGGTGGGCTCTAGAACATTCCATTGGCCAATCAGGTCTGTGAATTGAAAAATCTATTTTTTTTTTCTTAACAACCACATGGTCAGACTGAGCATTTCAAAGCCCAGTGGTGTCGTTAGGCATGGGTGTCCGGGGCTATAGCCCGGATCTCAAATTGACCCCCAAAAAAAATAGCCCCTGGTCTATGCATCTATAATTCCTATCGCGCATTATGACAATGTAGACGTGTAGACCACTAGCATGTACATTGAAATATTCCTCATGTACATTCAAAACCCTGTACTTTCTGTCCTGGGGCGGGGGGCTAAGCCCCGAATGTATGGTGATCCTGGCAATGCCTCTGTCAAAGCCCAGAGGGATCTCATAAATTATGTAAAACATTATTTATTCGACATAAAGTCATAATTAAGAAATAAAAATTAACAAAACTGCATTGTTAAGTTCAAGGTTAGATTATGTATAAAGGGAAATGTGCATAATAAGCATAGGTCAATTTACATGCGCCTAATTATGGTCGGCTGAAACACCATATGTGTTGTTTAAACAGAGACTCACCTGTTACAGTCTGCAATGTAAAGACTGTAACTTAGCAACTGCTTTCCTCTGGGCCAAGTAGAAATCCACGTACTGTGTACTTAATCTAACCCTTCAAGGTCTTCAGTAGGTCAGCCTGATATATGGCTATACTCCGTGCATGTCTCCAAATCCCGCCTCCTAGCCCTCTATGTACCTTAAATTACTACCGTCATCATGGCCCTGGCTTTCCTCAAAGGGACTCTTCTTTCATCTTTATCTATTGACCAGTGAAGAGAGAGAGCTGAGTCTGAGCTTAAAAGAAAACCCTTACATCAAATCAAAATGAAATCGTCACACGCTTTGTATACCACAGGTTTAGACTTACAGTGACATTTTTACTTAAAGGCCTTTTTCTATCAATGGTGATGGAGATGGTGATTGGAATAGATAATCAAAATAATTGCAAAAGACAGAAACATATAGTAACGGAAGTTATAATACACAATGAATAACATATCAATAGCTTAGTTATATATACAGGGAGTAGCAGTACCAAGTCGTTGTACAGGTGTACATGGTAGTCGTGGTTTATGTACATATATTTGGAGGTGACTATGCAACAGGATAGATTATTGTAAAATTGAATGTGTGTGTCAGTGTGTGTGGTGGCACCATGTTTGCATGTACATGTTGAAAGTGTGTGTGTGTGTGTGTGTGAGTGTGTGTGTGTGTGGTGCGAGACAGGGAAAAGACACAGGATGAGTGTATAGGGCACGGAGGGTGTTTTATTAATGAAAATGGATGAAGTGTGGAAAAACCCTCAACAAAAAGGTAAACCACAGGGGCTGACTGAGGCCCCATTGTCCAGGGTGGCTTCACGCTGGCAGCTTTGGAGGTATTGGTGTGGGAGGTCGAATCCTGGGTGGACCCTACAACCTCTGACTCCAGGCCGTTTTTCTCCGCCCCCGCGTTCCCGGGGCAGTTCAGTGGTTCGTCTTGCCGCTGCATTCTTTTCTTTTTCTGCAGCTTCTTCTTGGTCTTTTGCCTTCCCCCAGAGCTGCTCCTCTGGGGCTTTTAAATATGCCTTGAAGAGGTCCTGATGGGAGGCAGCTGTGCAGGGGGTGGGATAGCTGCCTCTGGAATGTTCTGGCACCTTCCGGCATTTTCCCTTGGGGGCGTTGGTGTGACATGTATGCAGCAGGCGAGGACGTGTTTGCACCATACTGGGTAGAGTTCAGTCTGTTTGCCTAAAGTCGGTACTACGAGGTTGGTTCAAGGGGACCATGCAAATAATCCTGGTAGCCCAAAGGCCAAGGCTCTCTCCTGAAGATTCCTTGGGTTCTGAATCCCTCCATTTCTATAGTGCCTAGAGGATGGAGACGGTTGGCAAAGTAAATAAGTGTGCACTTAAAGATGATTCAAAAACTGTGTTAATGTAACTGCCAGACAGTCAGACAGACAACAACAAAGGTGTGCTTTTTTAAGTGATTTGTTTGACAGTATGTATATACTTATATATATATATATATATATATATATATATATATATATATATATATATATATATATATATATATATATATATACTGCTCTGGAAAAAAATAAGAGACCACTCCTAATTTTTCTTAAATCAGCATCTCTACATGTATGGCAGCCATTCCATTCCAGTGTCTGTTAAATTCCAACACAGGCACACCTCATTTTACTTAATGAGGTACTGATTAGGTGATTACCTGAACCAAATCTTATTTAAAGAGGAAAAGTATAAAAACCACTGCTGTGGTCATCACTATCCTCTTGCAATAGGACCAGCTGGATGGCAAAAACAGTGCAAGTAGTACCTCAAAGGTAATTTGAAAAAAAAAAAAAATATTCAGCATGACAAAAGAGTTAAAAAGAAAAGCTTTGAGTGAGGAAAAGAAGGGTTCAATTCTGGCTTTACTGGCAGAGGGATACAGTGAGCGTCAGGTTGCTTCCATCCTGAAAATTTCAAAGACTGCGGTTCATAAGAACAAGGTTAAGCAACAGACATTGGGGACAACAAAGCTACAGACTGGTAGAGAGCGAAAACGACTGTCCACTGACAGAGATGACCGTCAACTCATTCGAATATCACTCAACAACCGTAGGATGACATCAAGTGACCTACAAAAAGAATGGCAAACAGCAGCTGGGGTGAAGTGCACGGCGAGGACAGTTCGAAACATGCTCCTAGGGGCAGGGCTGAAGCTAGAAAAAAAAGCTAGAAAAAAGCCCTTTATCAATGAGAAGCAAAGAAGAGCCAGGCTGAAATTTGCAAAAGATCATAAGGATTGGACCGTAGAGGAATGGAGTAAGGTCATCTGCTCTGACAAGTCAAATTTTCAGCTTTGCCCAACACCTGGTCATCTAATGGTTAGACGGAGACCTGGAGAGGCCTACAAGCCACAGTGTCTCGCACCCCCTGTGAAATTTAGTGGAGGATCGGTGATGATCTGGGGATGCTTCAGCAAGGCTGGAATCGGGCAGATTTGTCTTTGTGAAAGACGCATGAATCAAGTCAAGTACAAGGTTATCCTGGAAGAACACCTGCTTCCTTCTGCTCTGACAATGTTCCCCAACTCTAAGAATTGGTTTTTCCAGCAGGACAAGGCTCCATGCCACACAGCCAGGCCAATCAAGGTGTGGATGGAGGCCCACCAGATCAAGACCCTGTCATGGCCAGCCCAATCTCCAGACCTGAACCCCATTGAAAACCTCTGGAATTTGATCAAGAGGAAGATGGATGGTCACAAGCCATCAAACAAAACCGGGCTACTTGAATTTTTCTGCCAGGAGTGGCATAAAGTCACCCAACAGCAATGTGACAGACTGGTGGAGAGCATGCCAAGACGCATGAAAGCTGTGATTAAAAATCAGGGTTATTCCACCAAATATTGATTTCTGAACTCTTCCTAAGTTAAAACATTAGTATTTTGTTGTTGAACAATGAATATGAATTTGTTTTCTTTGCATTATTTGAGGTCTGAAAACAGTGCATCTTTTTTTGGTTATTTTGACCAGTTGTTATTTTCTACAAATAAATACTCTAAATTACAATATTTTTATTTGGAATTTGGGAGTAATGTTGTCAGTTGTTTATAGAATAAAACAAAACTGTTCATTTTACTCAACACATACCTATGAATAGTAAAACCAGAGAAACTGATAATTTTGCAGTGGTCTCTTAATTTTTTCCGGAGCTGTATATATATGAAAAACAGATTACAAATGCAGGTCATGACTTGTTGTGTTCATGTCACATTACTATATGATACATTTGTACTGTTAAAAGTCGTCATTAACGTTAGGCCATGTTATAAATGTCATGGTCTAATTCACAGAGACAAGACAGACAGTAAGATGGGAGGACCCAGACCTTACAATGCAATGTGAATCACTGTCATAACATGTTCCTTGTCCTTTGTCTCCCAGTAGCCCTGACTACACACCAGTTAAGCCGAAGGTGATTCACAGACCTTACATAAAAGCCACCATCAGACAGATGCAATTAAAGGCTGGATGCATGCCAGAAAATACTAAACTGTTTCCAGTTGCTTTCTCACGGCTGTGGCAGTTGGTGCACCCACACAAAAACAGCTAGACAGACAATTTGAAAAATTGCCTGTAAATCAAATTCATAGTGTAGTTGATAATGGGCAATACTGTGCTCTTTGCACCCTGTCATCAGGTTCCTGTTTGGTAGACTCCCCAGGATCGTCCAATGGAAGTCCTGACTTCTGAGGCTGTACATTTCATTAGAGTTTCATTCATGTCTCCCTGTAATTAGTGGCAGCTCATTTACCACAAGTTTTGGTGCAACCAAACATCGTTTTAACAAAGCATTGATAGCTTGATTTGAATTCACCTGTTCATATTATGGCTTAAGAGGATGCCTTGATTGTCATTTGTGAAAGAGTTGTTAATTTCTCAGGATATCATCAGGACATTTAGTTGACATTTCATATTTGTCTGATTCTTTTTATCCCCTTCAGTCTGTTTAGAAAATTTCAAGTCTTCCAAATTCCTTATAATATAAAGCAATCTGTGTTACCTATAGGCACTTTTGATGTCTCTTTCCAGAAACACCACCTGGACTTAAACCAGTTTTTTTCCAACCCTTCTTTCTTTTTAGTACAATATGTCCTCCCCTATTTCATAATTTTTCTCATCAGCTCTTTCCTCTACCCACATTCCAGCATATACACATGTATGATGCATTCATTTCTCACTCTGTTAGCACCTCCAAAATAATTTAGTGAAAGAGAACAATGTGTGTACAATTGCAATATGTCGTATATGTACATTAGTCATGGCATTTAGATTGCCAGATGCCAACACCTGTATGTTATTTAATACTCATTAGACGTGCTAGTTTGTGATGTGGCACACCTCTATATTATATCACAAACACCTACATTACGACCTGTGAGGGTGTGACCAATTTGAGTAAGTATTTGTGTGTACCACTGTGTTAACCCTCATTATTCAGCTATGTCGACGGACCAAACAACAAAAATCTCAACCCTCATTCAATGTCGTTCACTCCAATAACAGGCAACGAAGTCCCTTCGTTTCTTTAATGGAAACGAGTCCGAGACATGCCCATTGTTTATCTCAGTGTAATGAAAAGGAAAACTGTTCCATGTTTTATGACTGGCAGAGGCTTGAGGTCAAATTTAATCTACTTATTTCCTGGAAACTTATGCTGGTCCCCTCCAACACGCACACACACACACACACACCACACACACACACACATACACACACACATCAGCTCATCTGGATCCCCAGGTGATGTTAGCCCGATTAACAACACAGACGTACAGTACAATTTAAATTATAATTATTTTTCTTAGGAGTGCCACATGTTAAATGTTACCACAACTCTTTCTAACATGCCTACTCCACAAACAGCCTGAGAGGTACCTGGATAGAGATGAACATTTTGTCATTGTGTTTTCTGTCCATGTTGTGAAGAAGCTGAGACTCATGTTCTCTCTTCCTGCTGCGGAACCAAAATGAGTGATTATGTACAGTATTTGGCTGTGCTTTGGCTCAACACATTATCCAGCTTTTAAAACAATGGAGATGTTCTGTTTGTCTTGACATCGCCAGAATGCAGATGCGCCAGTTACCTTTCATATCCTCAGTTATTACATAGAGATTGCTAACATTTTGGTTCAAAGTGGAAGATGTGAAATCCTCTGAAACTCTACCTGCTACACATATTACCCATCAAAGTAAAGCCATATAATGCCGTATCAGTATTCTGGATCTGGCGGTTTAAACTCAATCAAAATAGTATTTAATGGGCACATTCTTGTTTCTCTGTTCAGTCTTTGTTCTCCTGTAGCCGTGACAGGCACTGCTTCCATACCTCCAAAAGCCTTAGATAAAGCCCTTAAAGGGGGAACATCTGTGGGGTGGAGATGCACCTGACGTTCTTCTCCAGAGGCCCCTGGAGACCAGTTTGATCATTAATTCTCCAAAGCTTCTGCCAGTGCTTTGTTGTAACCATCCCTGACTCACGCTCACACGGCTTGGTTTTCTAAGGATAAACCCCTCTTTATTTTTGTTTACTTTGTCCTCAGATCCTGGTCTATCTTTGTCTCTGTATTGATTTGTAGCTGAACTAAGAATGGTCTGGTGTGAAGAGGGACGTTTGACTATTTGTTTGATCAGTGTAATGATGCACAATTGTCTACATCGAGTTCCCCTCGTGTGAAGTTGAGAAGAGAACCCTTAAACATAGATTTTTGTGTCATTGTATGTGTGTGCCTTATTAGGTACTCTTTCTGAGGATTTTTTTTATGGATCAACCTTGTTCAGTTTGTGTCAGATCCATAACAGTTGCAGCACTTTTCTGAAACACCGTCACAAAGTCATAGTGACATTGTTTATTAGCTGGAGTCGGGGGTTGCCAGACCCCAAGGTCCCTGAGGGAGATAGAATATCAGTTTATAACCTGGTGCTTGCTCTTTCATTGTTTGTTTTTTAACTGATGTTTCTGACAGTTGAAACATACAACCACTGGGCTTCCTTTGATTGTGATTTCTGGGTCAGTTTGACCCGATGACATCAGTTTCACTTAGCCAGTGATATCCTCTTCACTCTTCTGAGTGCCATCCAATTGGCATCTACTGTATCTCTAATTCCTTGGTTATTTATAACCTAACTAGGCCAGTCTCAAACTGTTATTTACCTGAACATTAACCCAGCAAAGCCACAGGGCTACTCAGTTACACCTAAATGTTTTGTTCATGGTCCAAACGGAAGAAAAATTTTATTTGAATATACCTACAATTATCAAAATTGAAGCTATTTTAAATACAGGTAATGTCAACCACTACTTTGATGATGTAGGACTAATTGGCTAATAACCTGAAAACACAAACATTTCCATGATGGCATCATAGCTAATCAGCTGCGTATACAATGTGCCTTACTCTTACTTATGGAGATGCTTGACACCACCCAACCCACCACACCCTTTCCCTCCCATCTGGTTGTGGGTGGCCAGGCCCACCAATCAGTGCTTATGTAATGGCTGGTGGCATGCGCCTCGTGGCCCAAATGAGCTCCAGAGGGACTAATAATACCCACTGCAGTGTCCCAGAAAAGAGCAGCCCAGTCGCTCCCCTCTGGGGGTTCATTTTTGGAAGCTTACCCTGCATGTGATTTGAGGACACTTGGCCCTCAGTACACATTGTTGGTGTGTGTGTGTGTGTGTGTGTGTGTGTGTGTGTGTGTGTGTGTGTGTGTGTGTGTGTGTGTGTGTGTGTGTGTGTGTGTTTATACTAGTGGCACGCACGGGGATGAATGAAATGTATTTGTCGCTCATTAGATTGTTTTTGTGTGGCGCGACACGTTGAGGTTTTGAGGGCAGTCAGGTGTTTTTCTGTCGCAGAGGTCCCAGGTTCGAGACAGATATGTGGCGAATCAGGAATAAGTGGTACTAATGACATACTTAACACTCGTTTCCTTCGGGTAACAGGTGGCAGCTAGCGGTCCATGAACAAACTTTGAATCTGGTATAGAGCTGATTTTTTGAAAATGATTGATTTTGTCATAGACTTTAAGTGACTTTTTAGAGACCATGCGAACAGATTATTACTGAACTTGCGTTTAGCTGATTTCAAACATATTTTGTTGTGCTCTTTCATTAGGCTATGTAGTGTCTCGCTAAGTTGTACAGTTACTGACTTGAGTACTGCTCAGTCAGTTATCCCGCCTTGGAAATATCTAGGTTTAATCCTGCCTCAGAGGGAAGCCAAACCACAGTCATCTGAAGTTAACTACTAATGGTCTTACGAAGAGCATTTGAAGTCACTGTAATAACATCATATCAACGTCTACAACCCTTAGTACCGGGAAAAATCTGTGACTCCTTGAGAAAAAAAATGGATGTTCCTGCTGAACATAATAAACAACCTCTGTTGTGGTCCATTTAGACACAACCCCATTAGTGCAGCCTATACACAATATTGTAAACCGGGTGGTTCTGGCCGGTTTATATTTCTCTTAGAAACAGGTTATCAACAATTAGGGGGGAAAAAAGTGGTGGGATGTAATACCTGTGGTATACAGTCTCATATACTACGGCTATTAGCCAATCAGCATTCTGGATTCAAACCACCCTGTTTTTAAGAGACTTCATACCACAGGTATGACATCACATCACATTTTACTGCTCTAATTGGTTTGGTAACCAGTTTATAATCATAAAAAAGGGGTTCATAGTATATTATTAATAATAATAATAATAATAATTAGTTATTTATCTGGGATTTAAAACTGTGACCTTTTGGTTACATCCTTCTACTCTAACCACTCGGTCATATACCTCAGTTGCTCCCAGCCCTTTTCAGTTACTGTACCCCCAAAAATTTATTTTGCTCTGCTTGGAGTACCCCGGAAGTACCCCCTCATGTTAATTTCACTAGTAAGCCTATGGTGTCATGAGTGTTTTCAAGTACTCCGTGTGGAGAGGCCAAGTACCCCCAGGGGTCCTAGTACCCCTGGTTGGGAACCGCTGATCTACCTCATATACACTTGGCCAGCTAGCATAGCTAGCCAAATAAAAAGGGACAAGGAGCATATGGTGCGCGATGGAACTTGGCTGATATTCTGATTTTCTAAACACTATTGCCCATATACTACTACTATCAATGCAGTTTTCACTTCCCAAAAGTAGAATATATAATCTTTGCTAATAAGTAAGCACGCTAGACTGTGCTAGCATGCCGAAGGCAACACCATAAACGTTACTATTTGTGGTAGCAGGTTACCATGCTGTCTGACTAGCAATGTAATGTAAACAGATACCTTAGTGGATAAGTCCATGGGGGCTGCCATCTGAGGTTGCATAACAGTCAAAACAACATTGGTGGCGGCCATCTTAAGGCCTGTAGCAGGCATGGTTACTCCTATAGTTAGTTGTGCCTACACTATAGTAATGAAAATGTGGAATGCATTTTTTTGTGTTTACATGGCTGCCTATGGGGATGGGATTTAAGCAGTGGATGTGACTGTATACATGCCGATGTGTGGTCTATTTGGTGTGGGTGTGAGGTAAATCAATGTAACCAGGGACATTGTGTGAAAAATACAAGTATTTCCATTTCTCATTTGTATGTCCTTTAAGATGATGTAAGCTGAACAGTGCTGAATGACCTGTGGGAGGACTGGGAAGTGTATCATTTCCATCCAACCTCTCCCATTGTTGTTGTTTTTTCAGAGTCCCACGTTTCTATGTGACCAACTAATAGATAATGAAACATGTTGCCAACCATTTTTTATAAGGAAGTATATCAATTAGATGTTCCAGCCCTAAACTGGGCCCATAGAAAGTCAGTAGACCTGTTTTCCCATTTAATAGAACTACTCAGGTCCCATTTCCAGCCCAGGTGCGTTGGGATTTCATGTTTATACAGGGGGGAAGAATGCCTCCTACAGGTCCTACCGCATCAACCAGGACTTAGTCTGCTTATCTTCAGAGACAAACCAGCAGTCAGATGCAGGGTGCTATGCTGCTGGCCAACACTGCCGGTAATAACTCCCAAAACCTAGCATGAATTTCCTGACAGGGTCTCTACATGGATGAAGAAGCTCAACTTCTCATCTACCCAAAGTACTGACTTGATCTCTGGAATGTTCATGCAAGGTAGTGATACCATGTTTTTAATGTGTTCAATTAGTTATGCAGTTTTGTTTTGTTGTCAGTCACCTTAGCATACAGTGTACAATAGTTTTCGTGTGTATGTATTTATATTGATGTTATCCAATAAAACATTTGAACAAAACCACAGGACATCAGCAGTTAAAGGGATGCGTATATCCGCATGGCATCTTTTAGCAAATGTAAACTATACGGTCATCCAATACAAACATACCGACAATGCTTAAAACAGACACTAAAATCTACAGCTTGTTCTGCTCTTCTGGTAATGATTCAGGTATGGACCTTAAACGCAAGCAGCTTCCATATGCCCTGAGGAAAACCATTTGCCTAAACTACTGTTAAGCCAGCAAGCCTTCTACTTGTGTTGGTTCCCTTGGTGGATCCCAGCCAGGGCATTTCTAGTCTGAATTCTGACATTCTCTCACAGCTCTTTGGCAGTGTTCTTGTTCTTACATATTTTTCCCTCCTCAAAGCTGGACTTTGTCTTAGTCAAGTTAAGCACAGCAGGATGTGGATATATTAAAACGCAGCTTAGTCAAAAGCCTAATAACATTATGGGCCTGTATCAAAAGACAATAAAGCTTAGTGTCCTGTTAGATAAGTGATTCTCAAACTAACATGTCCAGGAACAGGAACTGAGAGCACTTGTTTCTACAGGTAACGTTGTTTGGCCAGTTGTTCATGGTATACACTGAGTATTTTTCATGGTGTGTGGATTCAGATCAAAGTCGCAGCAATTTTAAGTACTGGTCTCGTACCGGAATTGGTTTTGAAGGTTGCAGAGAGCTGGAGGTGGCAAGCTTACTGCTTCTGACGACTCCCTACTAAATCATTTCCCTGCCTGGTGTTCGATCTAAAAATCCATTCCTGGTTGCTTGAAAGAGAAATAGAGAGATGGAGTGACAGGTTATGGGAGATTAAACGATAAAGCAGGAGCCTCACAGCTGTTTTTTCAATGTTGGGTTAATTCCTGGAAACGGCGACCCAAAAATAGCTTGTCCAGTGGAGGAAGAAACCCTAACCCCCTCCCCTACCTATCTCATCCGGTCCTGACCAGCTCCCACCAGCTGTCTTACATAAGCTAGGTGTTGTTCATTGGACATCCCTCATCATCTTGGCTCTCTGTGAACTTAGAGAATGGCCCTGGTGTGTGCTGTAAACATGGACGCCCTCATTCAGGTTGACTTTGGCACTGGAGTCCCCACTTTGCACTGTCACTGTGAATTAGAGTCACCACGTCGGGTGTCAGGTGTGCCCATAGTTGGTGGCCAGACTGGGCAGGCAGCACGACAGCCTGTGTTCCCAGTGGGAGAGTGGAAGGCAAAGTGGGAACAACTGGCCTGATATTATTCCTTGTTGAATAACATCAGAGTGAGTGTGGACAGTTGGTCTTCTGCAGCGCTTGTTTCCTGAGTGGGGGACAGAGTTCTTTCTCTGAAAAGCGCCAACTTCTCTGCTGTCATGTATGTTAAACAAACAATATGAAACACACACCCCATCCAGAATTTTGAAAACACAAACAAAAACACACACTGCTGAATTTCTCAGGAGAACAATCGCTTTCCTTTTCTATAACTGATATTTTCACTTTTGGAATTTTTACTCCAAGCCAAGAAACACTGGTGCAATAAGAGATGTTAAGCGTCAGTGTTTCCCCTGGTAGAGTAATGCCTGGCTTTGGATGCCAGGTTTCGGGCTTGGCACGGTTCATCTTTGGTCTGGCAGTAGTGGTCATTATCAGCCTGTGGTGGGAGGAGGCATAGTTAGAGTACCTCATACTGTATCAATGCTGGCGTAATTCACGTCTCCCTCTTTTTCTATACATATAATTTCAAACTACAGCACCGGAAAAAATTAAGAGACCACTGCACCTTTTTCTTTCCTTTCCAAAAATGTTGAAAAGGAAAGTTTTGAGTGAGGAACAGATGTGTTCAATTTGCAGTGTTCTCTTAATTTGAACCCTTCTGTTCTGCACTCAAATTTTTTGGAAAGGAAAGAAAAAGGCGCAGTGGTCTCTTAATTTTTTCCAGAGCTGTATATCTTTTTACATGTGTTTTTTTCAGCTCGCATGCATGTGGACTATGCAATGAAACACAGACCCCTATAATTACGTTGATGCGCCTAGAAGCATTTGCGGAGTTGCATAAAAGATTGCTTACCATTGGCTTCTAGCCAGTATATATTATTTATTTTATATTTGTGTCAAGACGATTTTAACTCAAGATTTTTCTGAATTTGATAATATGTTCCCTTTTCCCTCTCTTCTTGTAAATTTTTTGTCTACTCTACAATCTACTATATATCCAGTATATTGTGGTCACGCAGGTTGGCGCAGTAGGCTTGGGTTAAAGCTCAGTATTAAATTCAAATCACCCTACCATCATATACAAGTGAATATGACACCAGGCTTTTAAGAAGATACATGAAAAAATTTGGACGAGGTTAATCTCCCTGTTCCCTCACCCCAGACACGGAGACTGACGAAGGTGGAGCGCCAGCGTTTCAGTGAAGAGGTGGAGATGCTGAAAGGGCTGCAGCACCCCAACATCGTCCGCTTCTACGACTCCTGGAAGGATAACTGCAGGGGTAATAAATGCATCATCCTGGTCACCGAGCTCATGACGTCAGGCACCCTTAAGACGTGAGTCCAGTGTTGTCCACCCCCAGCTGCCTCACTAAACAGAAAGCAGATAAGAAAATGTGTGTGCCATTTTCCAATGTCATCTCCTTGTGAAGGGTTGTGCTGAAAAGAGATATGCTTTTTGTGTGTGTGTGTTGTTTGTGTCCCCTTTGTGCTTTTGAATTTTGCTCACATACACAGTGTTCCGAGGTGCAGCCATACCTCTCAGGAGTTACATTCGTATGGAACTATTTTTTAAACTGCGATTTTATTTAGTATGAACATAAATCGGTGCAGTTACGTTCCCTGTTAACATATCCCCAGGGCTATTGGTTCATAACGTTTTTCCATAATGTTGGTCCTTAACGTAATCAATTCAAGAAAAAAACGCTTCTTTACGAATTACATTTATTGTTTACAGTTAAGGTTAACTCAGGGTTAAGGTTAGGCATCACAGTATTAAGGTTATCGTTAGGATGAAGGTTAAGGGAAGGTTACAAAGACAGAAAAACACCTGTTTAAGCAACACAATTCCCCCGAAAAATGTCTCGCCTCTCTCTGGAATCGAACTCGCAACTATCGGAGTGAATGTCGGTTGCGGAAACACCCACCATCCATGATCACACCTCCCTAGGAAACAGCCGCTCTATTTCACTATGAACACATTCATAACTGCCCCTAGTGGCCTGGTTTGGACGGTAAACAGCACTTCTCATATGTTGACACAGCGCAATCGCATGTCGTTAAGGACCAATAACTCTAGGGTATGTTGATATTAAACCTAATACTGCTGAAATGTTCATACTGAGCGTATTCGTGCTTTCCAAAATGGTTACATATGCACCTAAGTCATGCGATAATGGGTTGAAGAGATGTTGCCTTGGGTATAGTCAAATGCTTGTGCCTCCGCTCCTATATTATAATAAAGCAAGTTTGAGAGTCACAGGAAAGTTATTTGCAGAGATGCAGGGCAAAAGTAAAGGAAATGGCTGCCATATTCAAGATTCAGTGAGAGCACCTCCTGGTATATGGTGCTCTGGATCGTCTTAACTGTTTTTCCTCCTGGCCGTTGGTCCTCTGTAACTTCTAAACTATTCCTCTTACTGGTCCATGTTTCTCTGTAATTTCTAAACTATTCCTCCTACTGGTCCATGTTTCTCTGTAAGTTTCAATGCCCTGTAAGTCTACCCTGTTGTTCCTCATGGTTCCAGGTGGTTGGAAACTAATGTTTTGTGTGAGTATTGTAAGAGTCCTGCATGGGCCTCTCATACAATCCTCCCATCTGCCCCATCCTGCAGGTATCTGAAAAGGTTTAAGGAGATGAAGCTGAAATTGCTGCAGCGCTGGAGCCACCAGATCCTGAAGGGTCTCCATTTCCTCCACACGCGCTCCCCGCCCATCATCCACAGGGACCTCAAATGTGACAACATCTTCATCACTGGCCCTACAGGCTCTGTGAAGATCGGCGATCTGGGCCTGGCTACACTGAAGAGTGCCTCGTTTGCGAAGAGTGTCATTGGTAAGATTCCCAAATTAATGAAGGATCCTGTCACTGCTGCTCATGAATGTCAGTGTCAGACCTATGTAGTAGTTAGAATCATGAATGTCAGTGTCAGACCTATGTAGTAGTTAGAATCATGAATGTCAGTGTCAGACCTATGTAGTAGTTAGAATCATGAATGTCAGTGTCAGACCTATGTAGTAGTTAGAATCATGAATGTCAGTGTCAGACCTATGTAGTAGTTAGAATCATGAATG
>JACXGI010001111.1:0-102916 GCA_016801175.1 Esox masquinongy
ATATATATATATATATATATATATATGATATGTTGCCCTTGTGGTTTGGCATACATTGGAAAAACATAACATGTGGACACACAAGTAATGACACTGGTAATAGGATACTTTTTCCCACAATGCGGATGGTTAAAGTGTGTCAGGTTAGAAGTTTTGTTACATAAACCATTGTGAACAATTACCACGGAGATAATGATCATTCTGTAATGGATGCAAACGAGTTTGATATTAAACTGATTTATTACCTCTCAGATTGGCATAAACCAATCAGTCTCTCAAGCTGTTAGGTCGCTTATAGACTACCAAAGGGGGTTCATTACATACAGGTCGTAATTCAGGATCTGATGACAAAATATGCCAATGTTTTAAAAGGATCGGCTTGATCAAATAAGATTTTGGAGAATGAGTAGTCATAAATCTAGATGGTTTTAGCTCTCTTTTCTTTTTTTCTTATTTTGTTTCAATAAGTCAGTGAGTTACTTTTTTAGCGCTGAGTCAAAATAACCTCTAACCCAAGCGTCAGGATAACCTTGTTGGATGAATCTGTTTTTCATGACTTCTGGATTCAATAAGAAATCTTCAGTGGATTGACAAACTCTACGCAGTCGATAAGATTGACTCTTTGGGAGACTTCTTTTTAACACAGTAGGATGAAAACTTGTAGCTAGCAAAATAGTATTTTTATCGGTTTCTTTTTGATAAAGCGTTGTTGTCAATGAACCATTGTTGTTCTGAACCCACATTGAGAAAATGAACACGATCGCTACTATATTCCAATGTAAACTTTAGATTCTTGTCAAACCCATCCAAAAGTACAACAAATTCGAACAACTCATCAGCGCTGCCAACAAAAACATAAAAAATGTCATCAATGTAACTAAACCATTTTAGAATCTTTTGTTGGTATTGGTTCATCTCTGGAATAAACACGACATTTTTCAAAATAACCAACAAACAAATTGGCATAATTCGGTGCAAAAATAGATCCCATTGCTGTACCCTGTACTTGTAAGTAATAATCACTGTCAAAATTAAAATAATGATATTTAAGAACATAAGAAGCCAAATCCATAATCAGTTGATTGTGAGGAGGTATAGATTTGCGTCCTTGTAAATAGAAGCTTAAGGCTTCATGACCACCTTGATGGGATATATTAGTATATAGACGAGTTATGTCCAATGGTCACAATAAAGCATTATCGGGTCAATCGGTCAAATCAGAAATCTTATTTATAAGGTCAATTGAATCTCTAATGTAAGCTGGGAACAGTGGTACAAAAGGTTTGACAAAATGATCGACAAATTCTGATAAAGGAGATAACAATGATCCCATTTGGGCAACAATAGGACGACCTGGTGGATTAATCATACACTTATGAATCTTGGGCAATGTATAAATAACAGGATGAATAGGATGGCAGTAGAGAAAATCAAATTCTGTTTTAGAAATCCAACCATTCTGTCTATCGGCATCCAAATAAGAATACACCACTTTCTGAAATTGATGAGTAGGATCAGAGTTCAGATTTTTGTAAAACTCAGTGTTAGACAGTTGTGAAAGAATCTCAGCTTGATATTTCAATACAGACTGTACAACAATCACCCCACCCTTATCTGCAGGTTTAATAATTATCTCATTATCATTCATCATTTCAGTAAGTGCTCACTTTTTCACCCTGGGACAGATTAGATGAACATTGATAAGGCTTAGATTCAAACTGCTGCATAACATCCTGTTCAACAATTCTACAGATTGTATTGATAGAAGCATTAGACACATTAGGACAAAAAACACTCCTAGGTCTAAAAGAGGTGTTGGAAGTTATAGGTGTATGTTCAATGGACGTAGTATTCTTGGCAAAAAAAATGCCTCAGGTTAATCTTTCTGAAAAATTTGAACAAGTCGACCTTAAGACCAAACAGGTTCACCCCTGATGTAGGAACAAATGATAAGCCCTTCGACAATAGTGATACTTGGTCTCCAGAGAGATCCTTAGAGGATAAATTGATTACTGTGTCTTTGAAGAGCTGCGGGTCCATGGTCTGTGATTGTTTCTTAGATGTTCTGTAGCCCCTCCGGCATTTCTTCTTCCTCTGTTGTGTTGGTGAATGACTTGGCGGCCCACTTGAAAAGGAGTTCATGGAGGTATAGTCAAATCACTATTGAAAGTAAGGTCACCGACGGAGTCCTCTCTGGGGTAACCTCTACTGTTTTAAGGTGCACTGGTCAAACAAGACACCCTACTGCGCTGAGTAAAGTGTGTTGTAGACTTGATCTCCCAGTCATTTTTTTGGCAGTCCATTGTATGTCTTCTGTATTTTTAATTTTGGTAACTTTTTTTTAACTGGTAACTTTTTTAATTTTGGTAATCGAAGTTTATCATTTTAAAAGGCTAACTGATCATTACAAAACCCTTTTGCAACTATGTTAGCACTACTGAAAAGCTGTCCTTCTTAAAGACTAGTTGAGTATCTGGAGTATCAGCAATGGTGGGACCTCACAGGTCGTCAGCTGGCAGCTTCATTAAATAGTATCCTCATAACACCATTGTCAACATCAACAATGAAGAGGTGACTCCTGGATGCTAGCCTTCTAGACAGAGTTGCAAAAAAAAAGCTATATCTCAGACTAGCCAATATAAAGAAAAGATTAAGGGGGGCAAAAGAACACAGACACTGGACAGAGGAAGATTGGAAAAAAGTGTTATGGACAGACAAATCTAAGGTTGAGGTGTTCGGATCACTAAGTAGAACAGTTGTCAGACGCAGACCAAATGACAAGATGCTGGAGGAGTGATTGACAACCTTCTCTCAAGCATGGTGGAGGCAATGTGATGGTCTGGGGGTGCTTTGGTGGTGGTAAAGTTGGAGATTAGTACAGAGTAAAATGGATCTTGAAGAAGGAAGGCTATCACTACATTTCGCAATGCCATGCCATACCCTCTGAACGGCACTTGTTTGGAGCCAATGTCCTCCTACAACAGGACAATAACCCAAAGCACAGCTCCAAACTATGCAAGAACAATTCATGGAAGAAGCAGTCAGCTAGTATTCTGTCTATAATGGAGTGGCCAGCACAGTCACCAGATCTCAACCCTATTTGAGCTGTTGTGGGAGCAGCTTGACCCTATGGTACATAAGAAGTGCCCATCAAGCCAATCCAACTTGTGGGAGGCGCTTCAGGAAGCATGGGGTGAAATCTCTTCAGATCACCTCAACAAATGACAACTAGAATGCCAAAGGTCTGCAAGGCTGTAATTGTTGCAAATGCAGGATTCTTTGACAAAGCAAAGTTGGAAGGACCTATTTATTATTTCATTTAAATATTATTTAATATTAATAGTAATATTATTTCTAACCTTGTCAATGACTATATTTCCTATTCATTTAATTATATTTACTATTCAAACTCATTTCATTTATGTTTTCATGGAAAACATGGACATTTCTAAGTCATCCCAAACTTTTGAACGGTAGTGTATCTATTTCTTGTAGGTCTATCTGCTCTAAATCATATTGCTGGTGGAGCAGAATTTGAAAAGGTGTCCAACAAATACATTAAGGAATCCTTTTAAGACCTCAGAGAAGCGCTGACTGTATCACGAGAAAGACCACACCAGAAATATCTTGGGTCCTATGAAACATGCAGCATGTTAATTCTTTGAAGTGCAATCATTCCCAAAGGTTTCAGTCAGTTTGTCAGTGGACATTAGGTTTACGTCAGGGCTATCATCTCACATAAGGACTACTTTAAATTGTCTTTTTTTCACATGGGCTTTAAAACACAGCTTGCCATAAGTTGCTAGTGTAAGTCAATTAATAGGTGTCACAGAGGAATACTGTGAAGAACAGGATTAGTGAGAGAGGCAGGAGAGAGTGCAGCGTTGACTTGAGCGTCTGTGAACACCATGAGCACTATGTGATGAATGGTCACTCATGCAAGAGGGGCTTACAGCCCAGGTCAAATCCAGACTGTTAGGTAACACCATTCTCAAGGGTTAATACCTCATTCTGATCCATCCCACTGTTCTCCGTATGGCCTGACAAACATATGCAAAACTCAGGAAACATTTTGGAAATTAAAGTCAGTGATTTGTTTTTAAAGAGTTGTGAAATGTGTCTTTTACACAACATTTGAGCATTTAATAAACTGAACCATGTGTTTCATCCTTAAAGTGAATTTAATTATTTAGTTAAATTGCTAAATTTGACTGTTTCTTGTTTTTTCTGTGATCTGTTGTCAGGGTTTACAAGAAAACCTCTGGAAATGGTGCTGTAAGTGAACATTCTGTGTTTCTTGATAACACTTGTAACGTGAATTGAGGCCATCGCCATTTGTGATTACTGGGAAAGGGCTCCCGTTGCATTCTGTGACAATGTATTTCTTCTTATACTCAGCTTACCCTTTACCTGGGGAAGAGGGATTATGTTGATCATGTTCAGCATGTAGACCCTGTTGGTACGTCTTTTATTCGTACTTTGCACTTTTCCACAGTCTTTTGTTTAGACGTGTTGAGGGACAAATCTCTCAAATCTCGACTCGTCTTTGTTGCAGAGGGTGTGGTAAAAATTGATCCTTCTGAACTCGGAGGCAAGAAAGGTAACCTTTTACAGTCCTATTTACGCACTAACGTTAGCAATTCTTTGACATGGTTCTACACTAGTGAACGTTCATCCTGTTTTCTTCAGTCTTTGTGCAGTTGTGTTGTGCCTTCCGTTATGGCCGGGAGGACCTGGATGTCATCGGACTGTCCTTCAGGAAAGACATCTGGATCAAGCACATCCAGTTGTACCCTGAAGCTGGCCACAAACCCACCCTTACTCCCATGCACGAATGTCTGCTCAAGAAGGCTGGGGAGCAAGGCCACGCCTTCACTTTTGACATTGAGACTAACCTTCCCTGCTCAGTCACACTCCAGCCAGGACCAGACGATACTGGGAAGGTTAGAGCCTCATCATGCTTATAGTTCACCCCAAATCCCATGATACATTATATTTATGTTGACCTTCTTGTGTGCGGCTAGGCTTGTGGCGTGGACTTTGAAGTCAAGACCTACATCGCTGATGTGGAAGACCCCGAAGAGAAGCTTGATAAGAAGTGAGCAGCCATTCAAAGTCTTGTCTTGTTTAATGAAAAACTACACAGGCATAAAACAAAACAATCCCTACACCCGAAAACAATTGCTTCTTTCTGTCAGTCTTTTTACATCTCCACCAACCTGTCTCCTTCTGTTCTTTTTGCTACTCTTCCTGCCTTCTTTGTAGAGACACCGCACGTCTGATCATCCGTAAAATCCAGTTTGCCCCCGATGCTACTGGAGCCCCTGGGCCCAAGGCAGACATCTGTAAGAGTTTCATGATGTCTGACAAGCCAGTCCACCTGGAGGCCAATCTGGATAAGGAGGTGAGTCCACTTCTACAGACTAGAATCCTGTAGCAACAGTGATGAAATTTGTTATGAAAAGGGGATGCAAAATTTTTTACAATTTCTATTTTTCTCTTACCGATATCAGATCTACTACCATGGAGATCCGATCAAGGTCCACATCAAAGTCAATAATGAAACTTCAAAAACTGTGACCAGAATTAAGGTCACAGGTGAGTTTATTACCACTGACTGTCAATGTGAGGATGGAAATAATCTACTCAATTCGGTAACAGTGGGCTCTTTCTTTTAGTTGACCAGACAACGGATGTGGTGCTCTACTCAGCAGACAAATACACCAAAACTGTACTTAGTCAAGAGTTTGGGTAAGAAAAAAAAACATTCTCAGGCATCCTATCTCTCATCCTCATTATAGGTGAAGTGCTTCTTTCCTGATCATTCTTTCTCTAACATCTCCAATGTTCTCTTACAGAGAGACAATTAATGCCAATAGCACATTTGAAGGGTCCCTCCCCATCACCCCTCTACTTCTAGAAAACAAGGAGAAGCGTGGTCTGGCCCTGGATGGCAGACTGAAAGACGAGGACACAAACCTAGCATCCAACACTATGTGAGTCTACATTTTTGTCACATTCACAATCTAAACTACCTGAGTACATCTCTCACTGTCATCTCCTTTCACCCACAATCAGTATCAGACCCGGTATGGATAAAGAAGTGCTGGGAATCTTGGTCTCCTACAAAATCAAGGTCAACTTGATGGTGTCTTCTGGAGGGTAAGGTTTAGCGTCATCAAGTCTTTCCTTGGATACCAGTGCAGAGAAGAAAAAATTGAATTTGAACCCATATTGTTTTTTTTTTACCTCGATTCAGCTTGTTGGGTGGTCTCACAGCCAGTGATGTACAGGTGGAGCTACCTCTGATCCTGATGCACCCCAAACCCCAAGGTAAACTAACAGTTTGAATAATAGGATCTATTATGAACCGTTTGAACTGAAATCGATGTAGTGATGGTGAAATGTCTCTTTACTCATTCAAAGCTGTTGTTATTCAATTTTTTGCTAATGTTATCTTTCAACTCTTTTTGCTTCTAACAAACCCTGGTAAATGAGCAGATGTGTAAGTATAAAATTGTAAAAAAAAAAAAAATGTTTTACATAATGTGTATCCCTCAGACATCAGGTTTAGTAAAATGATGTACATTTAATACACGCCTCAGAATCAAAATGTTAAGTTCGTAACATTTATTAGGAATTTGATTTGTAACATAAATAAATAATTCAGCAGGTCATTTATTACATAGTACACAATTTGATTGCATTGTACACGAAAAATAAGGTATTGTTTTAGCTCGTGAGCACTACTTCAAAAAAGCTAGTGGCTGAAATTATAAAAAAGATTGCATCTTCAAACTTAATTCTGAACTTCTTTTGGAATGGTTCATGAGCTTTTGTTGTTCTTATGTTTCCTTTATGATCTACAGAGGCCTCCCGGAGTAGAACCTCTTAAAGTCAAGGTGAGATTCTATCTGATAGACTTTTAGACTCCAATGAGCAACACAAGTCTTTTATGTGAATTACCTGTTCATTAGAATAAAGCTGCATTTTAGTTTTACATTCGGAAATTTGTCCGATGCTGGCCAAAAATACGGAATCGGGTATTGGCGCGAGTCTATGTAATAATACATTTTAATAACAACGTGCATAAAACATGTCGTATGTTGTTGATGATGGGCAGAACAGAAACATGCCGGCTATGCTTAGTGACCTTCATAACAACAACAATTACATCTGCAGTCTGGAATTACTTTATACTTGAAACAGCCACTAGCAAAACTAGTAGTTGCAAATGTTGCAAAGGAAGTGTTTCAACGGGTGACAGTAGAGACCTTTAGGCTAGCTAGCTAAGTCGGCTAACGCTAGCTAAGTTGACTACGGTAGGTTGATGCTAGCTAACACCAGCTAGTTAGCACTAGGCTAATTCAAAATAAGTCAATTTTAACAGAGATTTATAATCTAGAAATCCATTCATAGTTAAATAGCAAGCCTACCTGTTTGGTGTTGTACAGTCTTTCCTTTTAATTTCATTTTCAATCAATTAGCCAACAACAAGCTAAATGTGTCAGTTCACATGGAATTTCACGATATTAATCAAATACTGATAAGAAAATGCTTGTATAAACTTTTGGGAAAATTGTCAGTTAATCAGTGCCTAGTTTTCATTGCAGTGACTTATTTGTCCAATAGATATTCACGTTCCCATTTTACATTTCTATAGAATTTCCACAAATATCTCGCTCTTCCTGGGAGTCTTTTAACACATTTTAATAAGCTTTGACATTGTTAAAATGGTGTATGTTCCATATTGGAAAATATTCATTTGGCAATGAAACATTGTATGACACAATTCAGTCATGTAAAAGAATTATGGCAATCATAGCTTGTCAACAAAATAAAAATGGCCATATTGGATCAGTAGTCGGTATCAGCAGCTACTCAAAGTTCAGTACTCAGAATCAGTATCAACAAGGAAAAAGTGATATCGGTGCATCCCTAGTTTTAGGCTTCGCTACTACCTTGCTAAGCCTTGGATAACATAAGCATAAAGGCCCAACATGTGTAATTCAATGAAGTTTCAACAACTGTAGATTACTCAGGTCACTGAATAGAAATAATTCTTATCACAGGATTCCTCTACACCTTTTGCTATTGCTGTCTGTGACAGTCCACAAGCAGCGATATTTTACTGTATATGGTTTGTGAATCCCCAGAAAAGACATTACCTTCGAGGTTGAGTAGATTCCAACCCAGATGCCCAGCAGAAGACTAGGAAAAAGGAATTGCACAGTAAAGCGGATGAAAGCTGCCCAGATTGAAAGCCCAACAAACCAAACAAAGAAGAAACTCTAACATGTCATAATAAAAATGGTGTCAACAACCACATATATTCTCATATCCATGATGTCAGTCTGTCTGGCTATTAAAGAGACACATGTTTCTGTTAGTTTTCAGTAGATTTGTCAATTTGAGCTTTTACTTTCTGCACAGCATATACACTATACTAAACAACTTTACCATTTACCTGCCCAACACATAAAACCATGGAATTAATTATCACATCCAGTATAAAACAACATAATTGGTTTGTGGATAAAATCCACTACATAAATGATTTAAACCCAATGGGAGTCTGGAAGTACTAAGTTCATCATTGTCAATTCACTTTGTCTTTCTGTGATATGTATGCATGTTTTCCGCTGATAAGTCAATGAACCAAATAAAAACACCATATGTAAAGTTTGGCTTAGTCATCAATTCATCCATTCATATTGTAAGCAGCATGCTCTACTAGCTGACCGACATGGGACCAAAGCACACCAAGCACATGTCCAAACAATATACAACTTTGAAGACCTTAACAAAAAACAAGATGTATTTGCTATCTGCCGAGGATATAAAAATAACAAATGTGAACATATTCCGCCACAGGAGTAAATGTAGGGGAATTGGGCCAGAGCAGGAAGCAATGTGTGGTGATAATTCACAAAGAAAGAACTATTACAAGCAGGTAAGACAGAGAACCGGTCTCATTACACAATATAGTTTATTACACTTGCAAGCAGAGAGATGTATTTCAGTTCCAAACTAAAACTCTGAGGCGCAGCCCAGCAACTTCCCACTATATGGATAAACTTTAATGAATGCACTCAGATGACAAGGAGGTAGTTGGACCCAAGCGCAGAGCGCAGGATGTTTATTATAAAACCCAACAAAAGGAAAAACCAGAGGAGTAGGCTGTTTCGTAGTCGATGGGCAGGCAGAGGGTTGATATACAAGAATCAGATTGAGCGGAGCAGAAGTACCAAAAGGGATAATCCAAAAAGTCGATGGTCAAAAGGCATGCATAGGTCAGGGCACAAGGAGGATAGTCAGGCTTTCTATAACAAGGAAAAATTACGGCTTAGTATGGATGCACACATAAGTCAAACAATACCTCACAACAGAAACGAGACACAGACCTGAACTAAATTGGGAACACAGAACGAACACAGGTTCACCTGAATTGGCGAACGACATCACATAAACATGTTCACCCCCCAAGAGCTGATTCTAACTGGTTCTCTGCGTACCAGTCACACAGCAGGCATGTCTTCCCAGCCCATGTTCAGAATATGTACTGTACAGACAGTGAAAGGTTACAATGACATTTGCAGACATTATGTTGATTCTCTACTCCCTTATCTTAGTACCGATGTCTGTAGATTGCACTTCACACCCTCAGTATTTAATCACTCTGCCAGGTGTTCATCATGTGACCAGCAAGAAACCTTGTACATCTCATTATAGAAGACACAGAGACAGATCAACCTAGTAAACTTCCATAACAACCACCACTCCAGAGTTGTAGGCTTTACTATTATGAATTTGTTCTTGAATATTGTACTCATAAATATATTTATGAATACATATACTGATAGGAGTGTCACAGAAACGCCCTAGAAGGACAACCGCGTCTACAAAACCACTTTTAGCTCAATCAGTATAACAGACTTTGCGAAATTAAACATAACTTTTGTTTTTCAGATCTTGCTCGCTCTTCCATACACATTCTGATATAATAAAGTGTATTTAGCACACAAATGTCATTACCCTCAGTGGCAATGTCCTGTCCCTTTCAGTGTCTCCTCTATACACTACTGCCTGTTTTTTTTTTTTACTTATGTGACATTGTATAACTTTTTAAAATTAGAAATGTGTCAAGAGGAACATTTATAGCTATGTAATTAATATATGTTCTATTAAAAAACAGACATTGTCCAAATACCTAAATCCTGTGAACACATAAGTAGGCTATACTGATATTTCACACCTTAGACACACTTTGTCTAGAGCTATTTGATTGTGGCTCTAATACTGTTAGGTCCAGAAATAATTGGACACTGACACAAGTTTGGTATTTTGGCTGTTTACCAAAATATATTCAAGTTACAGTTAAATAATGAATATGGGCTTAAAGTGCAGGCTCTCAGCTTTAATTTGAGGGTATTTACATCCAAATTGGAGGAAGGGTTTAGGAATTACAGCGCTTTAATATGTAGCCCCCTCTTTTTCAAGGGACCAAAAGTAATTGGACTCAAAAGCTGTTTCATGGACAGGTGTGGGCTATTCCTTAGTTATTTCTTCATCAATTAAGCAGGTAAAAGGTCTGGAGTTGATTCCAGGTGTGGAATTCATATTTGGAAGTTGTTGCTGTGAACCCACAACATGCGGTCAAAAGAGCTCTAAATTCAAGTGAAACAGGCCATCCTTAGGCTGCAAAAAGAAAAATCCATCAGAGGGATAGCAGGTACATTAGGTGTGGCCAAATCAACAGTTTGGTGCATTCTGAGAAAAAAAGAACGGACAGGAGAGCTCTGCAACACAAAAAGGCCTGGATGTCCACGGAAGACAACAGTGGTGGATGATCGTAGGATCCTTTCCATGGTCAAGAAAAACCCCTATACAACATCCAGCCAAGTGAAGAACACTCTCCAGGAGGTAGGCATATCATTATCCAAGTATACCATAAAGAGAAGACTTTGTTTTTCTTTCATTCGTGAATGACAATAATAATCAATACAGGTGACGATAACTGACTTTTTTGTCAAGTGAAAAGAAAGGAGAATCATGGAAACCCCTACTCTTTTACTGTGCAAGGGGGTGATCTAACCTATATTACCCTAAAAAGCATGCACGGATGCGTACTTCGAAAATCCACCAGAAATAGTCGCAATATAAATGTAAACAGTTTTGTTTTAGGCTCACTATAACGTAGCTACTGAATGTGGTAGCCCGCAAAGTTTTTGTATATCCTGACTCAAAATGAATGCACTGATGCGAAGCCTACTTTGAAAATGCACCAGAAATAGTTGCAATATAACCGCAAACGGTTTCATTTTCGTCTTAATATAACATAGCTACTGAAGGTTGTAGCCAGCGAAGTATTTGTCTATTTTGACCCAAAAAGCATGCACGGATGCGCACCTCGAAAATGCACCAGAAATAGTCGCAATATAACCGTAAACAGTTTTATTAAAGGCTTACTATAACGTAGCTAGTGATGGTTGTAGACAGTGAAATTTTTGTCTATCCTGAACAAATCCTAATGCATAATTTGTTTTGATTGTGATGAGGCTCGAACGCGGAACCTATTGATTGTTAGTCCATGTCTCTAACCACTACGCTATTTAACAAGGGGTCGTGAGTCAGTCACTCAGTCAGTCAGTAAGTAAGAGATATTCACTCTTCTTGGCTGGCTCCACTTACGGGGTCCGGCAAAAAGAAGGGACTTCAAAATGCAGAGAACATCTACCCTGCCATGTTGCTGAACTCCATCACTGGCCGCTCGCTGGAAATTAGCATAAATATGAACATTTCTCAAATCTCAACTGTCACTGTCGCTGTCAGATTTTTTCTCCGAGAGTAGCTCCTCCTGCTGTCGCCGTGATTCGCTTGCTGTCGTTGGACATGAATGAAAGTGAGCATCTTTGTAGCTCTAGCGAGCGGACAGTGTGCATGTAGGGTTAGGTTGGTGTGGCAGATATTAGCCAGGGACCTAATCACTTTGATATTAGGAAATGAAATGTCAACACATTAGCTAATGTGTTTTCAATTAACCCAATTGGGTTCAAAGCGTTACAGTAGGCTGCCCAGCAAACCAGCCGGCCAAGCCAGCTAGCTTAGACCATACAAAAAATAACACCACAGTTTAGATGATATTAGACATCAATGACATTTAGCTAGCTACACAACAGTGATTTTCAAAACTAAAAATATTAGATTTTCTAGCTGTGTATCATGATTATCTTTTTTATCGTCAGTCTTAGACTAATTATACACAGCTTCTCCCACACAGCAGCTACATTTTATTCAGGGTGCAAAAAATTCAGAGCACATGACCTCGGCGTCTTAAATGGTAGATATACCAGACCCTATGGTGAAATGCCCTGTTAATTAAGTATATTCCCCTTTGTGTGTTTCCAAGTGGTGTTGACATTGGAACAAATTGGGGTTGTAAAAATAACTAAGATTTCTTCACTCCAATCTATTTGTATAGTCACAGTAAAGTTTAAATTCTATATGTAATGTGGCTAAATTTTCCACTGTTTTGGATTTAAGATGAAATCTTTAATAATCAGGCAACAAAGCAGAATGTACCCTTAAAATTGAGTGTATGTTCATAGGCATCAGTTTAACTATTTAGAAATGAAAGCAATTCTTGTGTTTAGTAGTTCCCCTATGCGAAGAAGTCAGTAGTGTTAAAATGTATTTGCTTATATCTTAGAAAGTAGTCAAATGTTTACCATCTGGTTCCACACTCTTATATTCCTGTCAAATGTAGTGATGATATTTTTTTTAAACAAATCCACAGTATGTCTTCCGCTTTAACTTTACTTGGTTGTGTGGGTGTATACAGTAGTGCCACAGATAAATATGTGAACACGTCCCACTAAACACATTTGTAGTCTGGCTTCAAGCTACCGTCTGGTATTAAATGGTCTGAGCCCCCATAGTAACCACACACTCCTCTGGGGTGGCTGAGTTTAAACAAATTAATTCTCCATTCACATCATAGGCTTAAAGCCTGAAGCCCATGACTGTTGAAGCAGTCACTATCTAGGAAAAAGCCAGCAGTACAGAAGATGGCCATGAAGAAACTAACAGCCAAAGTTTCTCCATCCTCACCCTCGACTGGTCTTCCGGACATCCGACTGCCAACACTGCAGGGTGAGTAGATTGAACAGGTTTCTTCTAATGATGGTATACATCTACCAACTGTATGTGCAGTTAAAGGTGTACAATATGTGTGGCATAAAATACTGCAATAGTATATTATTTATCAGTTTCACTTCTTTTAGATAATATTTACACTGTATAGAAAAAGCACACACATCTAAGATTGCATTTTGTTTTTTAATAATGAAATTATGTGAACAAAAATAACATAAAGACATTCCTTTAAGTAGAAGTTCTTACTAGCACAAACTTTAAAATTAGCTATTTGTGTGTGTGTGAACAATTTCTGGGATCTTTTATTTCATCTTAAGAAACAAAGAACCAACATTACATAATGTGTTTCAATTTTTGTCCAGTTAATTAGCTACCTTTCCTTTAATGACTATTCTATTAATTACCTTTCCCTCCAAAATCAGATGTTACCTGTTAGTGTAGCTTCTTGCACCGTATCATCTGCTACAACAGGATAATTTCTCTTGATTTGCCATATAGAGGACGTCAAAAGACAATGTGGGACCCAGGCCATGGCTGAAGATGGGCAGCCAGGAATGAAGACAGAAGAGTGTTCGGAGGACAGGCAGGTCTGCTATGCCTGCTGCCCGCTGAGAGCAATGCGTCGGGCAGTGTTGGGGCTTTTACTTGGGTGTGGTGTGGCTCTAGCATGGGCTGGGGCTACACACTGTGCCAAGCAGTCACTGGGGCAGTTCCCAGCCCCCTTCTTCATGACCTGGTTCTGCGGTGCATGGAACATCCTCCTGTTTCCTCTCTACTACCTGGGACATACATTAGGGGCAGTGGAGTGGCAGTGGCCCAAAGCCCACTTCAGGTAAAAAAACAGGTAGAGTAATCTGACAGGACCCTGAATGGATGGAAGTCATTATCATGTTTTTTGTTTCATCTCTCATCAAGATTATTTCACTATGTTTGGATAGAATGTTATTATAATATATTTTTTGTGACTGTATCGGAGTTCACCTATTGCCACGAATGTTGTACAAAACAAAACAAAATATTTTAAGTGTCTTTGTGATTTAATCTCGATTGCTCTGCTTTAGCTAGCAGATAAACAAACACATCGAAATCAACCCTGCTGTTTATCCAGGGAAGCTAATCAGGTCACCAGGTGTCTTTGTGTGTCTCAGGCAGTGCAGTGGCTTCCTGGTGGCAGAGGACATGACAGTGAGAAGGCTCCTGAAGGGTGCTGCACCATTCTCTGTGCTGTTGAGTCTTTCGGGCTACCTATACCTCCTGGCCCTCCGACGCATCTCAGCAGGTGATGCTAGCGCCATTCTCTGCTGCAGCCAGGCCTTCATTTTCCTACTCTCCTGGATTGGACTCAAAGACCGCTTCATGGGTGTGAGGGTGAGGGCGTCCACTTTGTTGGTGCTGGATGAGCAATGTTTTTTTACTGGACTCATTCATTTATTTTGAGACTGTATTTGTTTCCCTATTAGTGCGATTGCTGGTTTGTTTGTAGTACTGCTGGTTTGTTATAGAAGTGATGGTTTGTTGTAGTAATGCTGGTTTGTTATAGAAGTGCTGGTTTCTTGTAGTACTGCTGGTTTTGTTTTGGAAGTGCTGATTTGTAGTAGTGCTGGTTTGTTGTAGTAGTGCTGGTTTGTTGTAGCAGTGCTGGTTTGTTCTAGAAGTGCTGATTTGTTGTAGTAGTGCTGATTTGTTGTAGTAGTGCTGATTTGTTGTAGTAGTGCTGGTTTGTTGTAGTAGTACTGATTTGTTGTAGTAGTGCTGGTTTGTTGTAGTAGTGCTGGTTTGTTGTAGTAGTACTGATTTGTTGTAGTAGTACTGATTTGTTGTAGTAGTGCTGGTTTGTTGTAGTAGTGCTGGTTTGCTGAAAATGTTAAGGGGACAGAGTGGATTGGCAGCAAGTCTTACATCTTTTGTGGTAAAACATTAACATACAGTTAATGGAAATGTAAATCTGTCATGAAACTACAGTATACACCGATCAGCTATAACATTATGACCACCTCCCTAATATTGTGTAGGTCCCCCTTTTGCCACCAAAACAGCCCTGACCCGTCGAGGCATGGACTCCACTAGACCTCTGATGGTGTGCTGTGGTATCTGGTACATTAGCAGCAGATCCTTTAAGTCCTGTAAGTTGCAAGTTGGGGCCTCCATGGATCGGACGTGTTTGTCCAGCACATCCCACAGATGCTCGATTGGATTGAGATCTGGGGAATTTGGAGGCCAAGTCAACACCTTGAACTCGTTGTTGTGTTCCTCAAACCATTCCTGAACCATTTATGCTTTGTGGCAGTGCGCATTATCCTGCTGAAAGGGGCCAATGCCATCAGGGAATACTGTTGCCATGAAAGGATGCACATGGTCTGCAACAATGCTCAGGTATATGGTACGTGTCAAAGTAACATCCACATGAATGGCAGGACCCAAGGTTTCCCAGCAGAACATTGGCCAAAGCATCACCCGGCCATCCATGTGATGTAAAAGCAAACGTGATTCATCAGACCAGGCCACCTTCTTCCATTGCTCCGTGGTCCAGTTCTGATCCTCACGTGCCCATTGTAGGCGCTTTTGGCTGTGGACGGGTCAGCATGGGCACCCTGACTGGTCTGCGGCTACGAAGCCCCATACGCAACAAACTGCGATGCACTGTGTTCTGACACCTTTCTGTCAGTACCAGCATTAACTTTTTCATCAATTTAAGCTACAATTGCTCGTCAGTTGGATCGGACCACACGGGCCAGCCTTCACTCCCTACGTGCATCGATGAGCCTTGGCAGGTTTACCGCTTTTCCTTCCTTGGACCACTTTTGAAAGGTACTGAACACTGCAGACCGGGAACACCCCACAAGGGCTGCAGTTTTGGAGATGCTCTGACCCAGTTGTCTAGCCATCACAATTTGGCCCTTGTCAAAGTCGCTCAGATCCTTATGCTTGCCCATTTTTCCAGCTTCTAACACATCAACTTTGAGGACAGAATGTTCACTTGCTGCCTAATATATCCCACCCACTGACAGGTGCCATGATGACAACATTAGCAGTGTTATTCACTTCACCTGTCAGTGGTCATTAATGTTATGGCTGATCGGTGTATGTGAGTTAACGAGCAGTGCTCCCTTTCATCAGGGTTGAGCCGTACGTTGCCTATCTTTTATTTCTGACAGATAGTGGCCGTCATCCTGTCCATCACAGGAATCGTCACGATGGCCTATGCTGACGGTTTCCATAGTGACTCAATCACGGGTGTGGCCCTGGGAGTAGGCTCAGCATCAACCACTGCCCTCTACAAGGTCATCCCCTGACTCATCCACAGACAACAGACTTGTCTGACTGGGCGTGCATATTCACATTGTTGTTTGTTGTCAGGTGTTGTTCAGAAAGCGAGTGGGTGAGGTGCAGCCGGGTGAGGCCAGTGTGCTGCTGTCCTGCGTGGGGCTGTGCAGCTGTGTCCTCCACTCCTGGGCTTGTGTGCTGCTCTACCTCACACACGTGGAATACTGGCCCCCAACTCAGTCCATCCCCTGGGACACACTGTGCATGATGGCCACCCTGTTTCTCGGTAACACCTTCCGGCTAATTTCTGTCCAGATATCAAATGAGTTCATTTGAATGTTGGTTGCTAACGTTCCCTTTGCCCTAATCCCTACCCCTTTCAGTGTTCAATGTGTTGGTGAATCTGGGGAGTATGATTGCCTCCCCGGCCCTCATTTCTCTTGGAATGTTGCTGAGTATCCCGGCTAACACAGGTACCAAATAATTCTACAGCTCCGGAAAAAATTAAGAGACCACTGCACCTTTTTCTTTCCTTTCCAAAAAAGTCGAAAAGGAAAGTTTTGAGTGAGGAACAGAAGCATTCAATTTGCAGTGGTCTCTTAATTTTTTCCGGAGCTGTATATATTCGTATAACACCCCAGAGATAATTCAATTAACAACAGTGTCATGAGAGATCTTCATGTCTAATTTCATGAAGTCAATGTGAGCTCCCCAGGCAGTATTCTACTCTGGCTGACCTCCCCTTTCTGTGTCTCCATAGCTGTGGATTTTTATGTGTCTGCGGCCCATCCAATCAGCCAGGTCAGAGTGTCTGCAGCGTGTGTCATCGGGGCGGGCTACTTGTTACTGCTGCTCCCGGAAGACTGGGACGACAGTGTTTTCCGCTGGATTGATGGTCTGTGGCGAGGAGGATGGCAGGCTGACAGTGAGGTCGGAGATGAAGCAGGAGCCGATATAGGAGCCAATGCAAAACCCAAGCCCAAACCAGCAGGCATTGCTGCCTTAACTTGACTCTTTGGTTTTACAGGGGGAAACTCTGTGTCTAAAGCCTCTTGAGAAAAATAAACCATTGCCGGTCTTACTGAGCTTAGGTGCCGGATGACCCTATGAACAACATTGTGGATGTTTTCTTACCAGGCCACAGTAAAGATTTGAGATATGTTGAAGATACCTACATGCCATTGGTCGCGGTTTTTCACACTGAGTCAAGTTGCACACATTCACACTTTTTTGGGATTGTTTTCTTTTTCAGCCGACTAATGAACTATTCCACAAGGATTCCTGGACATTTTCCCATTCTTCATTTTACACTTCCCTAAATCTGCTTTGAATTTAACACAAAGATTATTTGTTTTTGTGAGAATATAAAAGAAGACATGAGTACATTTCAGGCCTTTGGCTTACTAAACATTATGTTTTTTAGTAAGCACAAGATGTCATATCTGTGTTAACCCCCTATAAATCAGGATTGGATGTTAAACGTGGACTGTTGCATAAGGAAAAAATGAAACTAATTAATATTTGTTGAAAAGATGTTGAAATTCTTTAATGCCTCTTAACACACTAATGCTTAAATATGCCATCATTTAGATATCTTGAATTCCAGTAATGTCAGTTGAGTGGCCACCGCTAATGGTCCCATGGCCAAGGTGAAGAGAAATGGCCTTACAGCGAGATAAGGGCAGACTTGTCTCATGACTCAGGATAGAATACAAGGGCTGGAGTTCCACCTTCTGGCTTTGAAAGAGCTTTAAAGTGTTTTGACCCATGAGCAAAGAATAGAACAAATAACTCTCTGTAAGACCAATAACAAATAATCCCATTCAACCCTATTAAATGGCCCTTTAAGAAGCAGTATCCCTTGATGATTAAAAAGGTTTTGATGCAATTTAATGGGATTGTCTTTTATTGGTCTTAGATGAGATGAGATTAGTTCGAATGGTAAATATTATTAAACCATCTACTTAAGAGCCGAGGTGAACACATTTTGATGAAAAAATGTTTACAAATTTTTGGGTCCACACAACAAACCTATTAATAACCTTTGTAATAATTGAATGAATGTCAACTATTTTTCATATCCTTTTTCTGTAGCAGTAAAAATCATTGGGATTTAAGTCTCTCTAGAAGTGTACTATTCTACAGGGCTATAGTGACCATTACCTTGATTGGGTTTAGCAGCCTTTTAGCTAAATTGTCATGATACTCCACTGAGAATCCATCCAGAACTAGTGATTTTACCCTTCTATTGGACTTTAACCAACTTAAGGATAAAAGTTATTTTATGAAATACTTTTTCTAGGGACTTTATCTCATCATCTGACAATGTAGACAATACTGTATAATTTCAAAAGAAAATTCTCATTCTTAGATGTGGGGGATCAGTGTGAAGAGTGCACCTCAGTGCTTCATCACCTTCAGTACACGGAACAGATAAGCTGGAAGTTTATTGATGTTAATGTAGTTGAAACATGATGTGGCTCATAGGCTGCTCAGATGAAGTAGCCTGGTGGTGAGTGGTTGGCCAGTAATAAAAAGTGTCAGTTTCAAATTCCTTGCCAAAAAGTTTTTAAAATGTCTGACGTTGTGCACTTGAGCAAGGCACTTAACCTTAATTGTGTCAGCTAAATTACGTAAATGTGAACTTTAGATGCTATCAAAAGAATGCATTAGTCTTAGATCAGCGATTTGTCTCTGGGTTGGACTGTTCTGAGCTATACTCTTCCAGTACAACAGGTGGCGGTAGCGCAGCTACCTCAAACTTGGTGCACGCATGTGTACACTTCTGCAAAGAAACGGCGTGCAGCAGCCAACCAGGAGGTATAGCAGTAGAATCATGGCACTGAACGCAGGTAAATTAGACAGTTGCTTTTCTTTAATGTCGATGCTTTATCGGCAGGCTAAATAGCACGTTTATATTCTTAATAATATTTCAGCACGGCACACACCATTTATGTGAATATAGGTGTTGCCCGGAAGCCCAGTTTGACAGCTAGCTTGGTTAGCTTAGCTAGCTAACGTTAGCGACCTAGTTGTTTTCGTCTACCGTGCCGGTGTCTCCAGTTTAGTTAACACGACCTGGCGTGATCATGACTCTGGCTTGCAACTGTAACTATCTAGTTCACTTGTACATAAAGTTTAATTGTTAGAAAATGGCTAACTACCTGGTGGTGTAGGTAACTAGTCATCCAGCTGTCTTCATCATGACTTGAGTTCTCATTTCGGTTTCCTCCACTCACACACCATGGTTTCCCGGTCAGACGACGATGACTTCGAGTGGACACCCCCTTCAGAATCCGAGATGAAGGTTATTCATGCTCAGCGGGAACGACAGGACAAGATAAGCAAGCTCATGGGCGCCTACCTTCTCAAAGGCTACAAGATGTTAGGAGAATGCTGCGAGCAATGTGGGGTAAGTGGGTGAGAATCCTGAGAAATCTAGGTGACGTAGCCTATTTGATCTTTGTTCTCTGGGTAATAATTAATGACATGTACAGATAAGTACATTTGAATGGTTTTAGACCAGCTAAGTAATGCGTCTTAAAACTGGGTTGATGCTTTGATACTGTAGTGAGCGTCTAGGTAGGATAACTAATAAAGGGTATGACATTTGATCTTGTGGTAAATAATTAGTATTTGTCTCTCCAGACAATTCTACTTCAGGACAAACAAAAGAAGAATTACTGTGTTGCATGTCAGGAGTTGGATTCTGATGTAGACAAGGACAATCCAGGTAAGTGTGTTTAGGGCTAGGATCATTTCTGTGTTCCCTCGAGATAGGAGTTTCCTAAGCTAACTGTGGGCCATGTTTACAACTCATTTAACATTAGTTCTAAACTGAACATGTTTATTTATTTAAACTTTGTTCCCCAATTGTCTTGTCCTCTCTTCCTTCTCTTCTATCCTGCCGTTACCACTCTTTTCTTGTTCAGCTCTGAATGCCCAGGCTGCCCTCTCCCAGGTCAGAGAGAGACAGCTGGCCTCTCAGCCGGGACCCCAAGTTCAAGCCAATGAAGCCCCTTTGAGTGATTCCCCGCTCTCCATCACAGGGCAGCCCAGACCAGAGCACTGTGAGGGTGCTGCGTCAGGACTGAGAGGACCCCTACCTCCATCGGCCAACCCCTCCACTGCACCCATAGTGACTCCCAACTTCCTCCCTGCGTCCATTCCCTCCATCCAGCCAGTCCAGGCCCCCGCCCCCCTGGTTGCCCTTGTTCCTCACCCAGCCCTGTCCAGTGCTGAGGAAGCAGTGCTGCACAAGCTGCGGTGGGCCACACAGGAGCTCCAGCACTCTGCCTCAGTAGAGGCCAGCATCCAGCTGTGCAGCCTGATCCGCAGCTGTGCAGATTCACTGCGCAGCCTGAAAGAGCTCCACCAATCATGAGACTGAGCTGAGGGCGATTCTAAAAACAGAAACAAGGCATAAACACACGCAGCTTGATTCCCTTTGCTAAGGTTTTTGTGACGTTTGAAAGGCCTACCCTCTAACGGTATAGGTTATTGTAATAAACTTGGACAACTTTCTCTGAATGCATCGTTTGCATTTTAGTTATACATTGCTGTTTTTGGTTTGCATTCTTCTATGTGGATTCAAGGTATAGTTTTGAACAGACTTGCATGATGAGAATGGGCACTTCTGAGTGGTTGAATATCTTTAACTAAATAATAGTTGAATGGTGTTTGACTGATTGGTATAAATGTATTTCAGTTGTTTATAAAATCAGAATTTATCCACATTACAAGTTCTTTGTGGTTATTACTTGAAAATGAATTTGCTTTATGTGGCCCTATAAAAATTGACACAATTTATGTTGAAATTTTAGTCATTTAGTAGACGCTCTTATCCAGAGCTACCACCACCATTATATTCACAATCTTATTTCTTATAACCTTTTCAGTCATATGGACTGTGGCGCCTCAAAAGTGTTGTGTTTGCAGCATAGTTGTTCGTAAAACTTCCTATTATCAGCATATTCAGCAGCAGTTTTGAAATATATCTTCTTTTGCAGTGTAATCATTTTATCAAGTTGTCAATGTTTTTTGTTTATTGGTGACAAAAATGTAGAAAAGACTTGTTGAATAGCATTTGAGAATTTTCAGTTTAAGTACGTTCAGCTAGCTGGTTAGCAACATAGCTAAAAAGTACCACACCCCATCATTGGTCACCGTCTCGGTTATCGGATGCATGTTTATTTTCCATGACACATTTGCTCTATATTTTTAGTTAAAAATTTCACATCTCTGATGTGTTTACTAGAAAGCTAGCTACCCTGCTTGCCTCGACAGTAAAAGAAAATTACTGATCAGTTTGATATTACATGATGTCTGTGCTGTCCTGCAAGTCAAATTTCACGATTTGCAACTTGTCTTCAGCAATTTCCATGTATGACATTTTCAAAGTATTTTTTTATTTGCATACCTTTCTATAAAAATCGGTGGTCAGCTAGCTGAAAGAGTTTTTAATAGTAAAACATATTGTTGTTTCCTAGTGCATTTACATTTTGACTTTGAGATTTAGTCCTTCAACCACTAGAAACGGACGATAATGGGTGCCCGAAGTTAAGGGGTTGAACCTTTACATCTGTACAACTAACTTTCATCACTCGGCAACCAGAACTGTCAATCAAATCTCTGGCTGCCTTATAGTGATGGGAAGTTCGACTCTTTCTACTGACTCGGATCTTGTCGAGTCGTTCAGTAAAAAGTTCAATTCTTTCGAGTCATTTTGTTCATTTGAGTCAGTAATGCCTACAGCCCCCCCACCCAGGGCCAACGAATGCTCATTATCATAATGCCGTCTTCTCTACTTCAGCAAACGCTTGCTTTACTCTAAGATTTATCATTGATTTATCTTTATCATTACAATCAAAAATCAAATACTACATTATTTACTGTAGGCTACGCGTCTAATTGTCTGTTACAAACATGTATTTACAATGCTACTTTCCAGATAAACTTTTCTTTGATAAAGTCAAACTAACAGCTGTTGGACTGTGTGCGTTTGTGTTTTTTCCCCTCCTGACTTTTCCCCAGGTGTCCCTTATGTTCCTGATTATGCTCGTTGGTGTTTCCCACCTGGCAGTCATGAGTTCAGCGCCTGACTGCTGAGGTGGACCAATCAGTGGACAACCCTCCTAATTCCTTTTTCCATTAACCAATCACATCACTCTCTGAGAGTTGGTTCTCTCAGAGAGACTCTTGATTTACGCCACATGGACATGGGCATGGACATGGACATGAGATACATACCTTTTTTGATAGACAGACACTTTGCTCATACATCACTTAGTTTAGCACATACATCTCACTTCGTCCTGTTTCATGTGAGTATGTATTGCTGTGGTGTTTTGTTTGGTGTTGTCTAGTCAATTGTTTTCTGTGTGCTATTTAGTCCTCGTTCAACCTGTGTTTTTGTTTGTCCCTGGGAAAAGGGGATTTTTAGCAAGTCGCCCTTGGGCATACACAACCCGTAGGAAAACTTTGTCTAAAAACACTAGTTAGAACTGAGCGGACCACCCACTGTATTTTTGTATTGTTAGTAGTCAGCTAAGCGGTTCTTGAGGCAGGCAAGTTCAGTTTAGGGGTGTTTTGACTATTATTTCATTTCTTGGGTTCAGCTCAGCCCCTTTTCACTTCCCCCCTTTACCGTGTGTTTATAATAAATGTTTTATGTTTGACGGTAGCCTTGGTTGTCTGTGTCGTTTGTTCTCACTGTTCATTTACACTACACTAATTTGCATGAGTTTTATGTTACGGGTCTCTGTACCATCCACCCTAGACTACTAGAGCCATAGGGTTCGTAACAGACAGAGAGTAGGCTACTGAGCTGGAAGCCAACGGTCGGGGTAGAACTCCGCTGGCAAACAACCTTTCAATTGAACGATAAAACTGACCGAGTCAGTTGTTCACAAATCTTTTTTACTTAGGCAAAGGCAGCTGCTCTGTGCTTGTTTTCATCCTTTTTTTTTCATGGCTTCAGTAATCAACTAACTATATTAATTATTATAGTCTGTTCGATTATCAGTTATAAACATGTCTTTAAAGTGATCATGTTTTAGTAATCTGCTGTCAAACCTTCGAATGAACGATACAATTGAATGAGTCACTAGAAAAAGGACTCGTGAGTCCTGAGTCAATAAAAATTATCGTTCAGTCTTATCACAGCTGTGTAGGCCGGTCTCTTAAAGTACATTAGGTTCGAATTGAAACATGACGTAACAAGATATTTAGTATACATTAATTAAATTCAATATTGCTGCCCTAGAAAAACGAAAGGCAATAAAAATAACATGTAGCACATTCATCCACAACCTTTATCTATGGATTGCACCTCCATGTTTTTGCCATTGTCACTATAATATTCTATAAAATCTGCAGCCATATTGAACGGGTTAATTACCATTTCGCCAAAATTACACAATAGGGGCTTGGAAGTACGACAACATTACTAATGTAGGAGAATATCTTGTGGAAAACAATGTTGCAATCAGCATTGTATTATCAAATGTACTATGACAGATGGCAATGACAACATTGTTATGATTAGCCAGCGATGTCCGTCAAGAATAGCTAGCAATGCTAACACTAGCTAGCTGAAATTCAATGGATAGCCCTCAACATTAACTACCTAGGTAACGTTGTACTGTATCTAAAAACAATTTCATAACATCAAAATAATGATAAAAGATGTAGGTACTAATTATTTGTCTTTGGAGGTGGTATCGTGTTTTCAAGCCATTTACAGTATTTATCTCCTCCCATTGAAGCATAAAGTAGGGGGACGTCCTTAACTAGAATTTAGTTGGTCATCAGCCCCAAAAGAAATGTTTAAAACACCGTAATATACAGACGGGTGACAAATTAAATGAAAAATAAATTTTAAAAAATAAATTAAAATTATAAATATATGTATATTTATAATTTTATAATTATATATATAAATATATTTATAATTATAAATATATTTATATAAATATATATTTATATATAAATATATATAAATGGGGGGGGGGTCGACAGGGGGGATGTTTTCGGGACAACACCGGCAAAAGCCGTGGTTCTGATGATGTGCGTTTATGTATCATTATTTAGAGTTTAAGTATCTTTAATATTAATACATAATTCCAGTTTTGAGCAACTGATTTATGAACCAATGTACGAGAGTTTTCAGGGTTTATTTTTTCTCTTGAGTTAATACATTGAGAAGGTGCTGAACATGGTATTGCTAGAATTAAATAAAACACTGGCATAAACATTATATATTTTACTTCCTCGTTACTATTCTTCATTAATTCTTCAGGACCTGGTTCTACAGTTTTCTCTATTACCAAATATAGTGCGTGTTTTTGACTGCTTAGGTGCGGTACAGAGCCCCGGCATCGCAGCGATGAAGTGGGACGGGGCGGGGAATATAGAGGCGAGCTTGTCAGCTGAGACAAAGAAAAGCGTTGTGAGAAACAAAGCAAGGAAAAGCATGCATGATTTCACCTCCATATCAGTGATTTTACTTATTTTAGGATATTAATGTGTTTTTAGATTATTAATGTGTTTTCATTGTCGAAGCTTTCATCCACCAAACGATGGATAATGTGTGCAAGGCGCTTCTATTGTGTTTTTGAGGAGTCGTTGGACATACAATGCGAGTCTAGGTGAAGAAACCTTTTTATTGAAACAATATGTTGCATTAGATTTCCTTAAATCCTGCGTCCTGCTCTGTTCTACTAATTTAACGCTCATTGTCGGTAGAAGTATAGGCCTTATCTTGGGCCATCTATAAAGACTACTATTTAGAATACGTGGAAGCTTGCTTCTATTACGTTCGATATTTATTTCATTTAGCAGCCTATTCATGTCGTTTACATGTTTAGCTAGTATATATTAAATATAATTGACGTAAAGTTTTTACCGAAGAGACGTTTAAAGATTTTGAAAATGAACGGATTTCAGTCAAGCCCTCAAGAATGTCTAGGGAGCGTCTGCTCAATCGAAGGACTACCCCCTTTGCCAAAAGGCCTCAGCGGCATCCTTAACTCCAGTGGCGGCTCATGGAGGGACATCGAAAAAGTATATCGTAAGCTGACCCGCATTCAGGCGGACATCAGCAAGTCTAGAGTGAGCGACTCTCTCGGCCGCTGCAAGCCCTCAAGTCTGGACGCGGCGCTCGCTTTGCTGCGCAAAGAAATGGTATGAGAAGTATTATGCAGACTATTCAGCTGGTATATGTTGTTCTATTCCTGTTTCATTTGTCACTGATTTTTATTTCAATATCACAAGCAAACAGCAACATTTCGAAGACATTCTAGAAAATTATTTGATGTTACAGGAAACATTTACAACTGGAATCATAGCTGTTTTTACGCAATTGACAAGTGCTGTAATAACGACTGCAAGTACGGCCGCTCTGTTCCTATTTGTTTCAGGTGGGCCTGAGACAGTTGGACATGTCTCTGCTCTGTCAGCTTTGGTCTCTGTATGAGTCCATCCAGGAGTACAAAGGAGCCTATCAGGATATCTCGTCGTCTCTGATGTCTGAGAACACATTTACAACCGAAAATTGTTACTCTGAGGAAGAGGATGATGATGAAGAAGACAGCGATGGTGAGAATGTCCCTCGAGATCCACCTGGCACTCCACTGACTCTCCAGCCCACTCAAAACTCTCGGGATCAATGGATCAAAGAGTCTTTCCATATTCCCTTATAAATCGACAAATGTTTTTCTCAGCGCGCTGTTAAATGTTCTGTATATTCTTTTTGAATATTAGCTCCCACCTAGCTTATTGGCTGCAAAGCATATTCATATCGCATTATTCATATGCAAAGAACATATTTCATCACAAAAGTGGCTGACATTTTCTATTGCTAACTTTCTATTTTAATATACAATCTTTAAAATACCTTTTTAATAGTTCTTTGCTGATTGTAAACGTCTTGAAATGAAAGTTAATATTTCTAATACTGGATACATTTGAGGTGTTTGAATGTGGTGCCCTTTGTCGCCAACACCTGGATGTAAGTCGGTTACACAATGCCTGAAATTAATTGGTCTCCAATCAAACGTAAGATTGTATAGGTCTTTGTCTTGTAACTGTCTTGTAATTTGCATGTAGAATTTCAGGATTGAATGTAGACAGCCACATATAGACAAGCCTATAAAACAAAGTTTTGTTTGTTCTTTGTGCAATTTAATCTTTCTACTTTCGTAAAGTAAAGATGCAATGGATATTATCTAATAAGGAGTACCTCGCCTAATAACGCTACTTCATTTGCCTGGTAATGGCCAAGCCCGAGTGGTTTGGTTGAAGTGGATAGAGTTTACCCATCCATTCTCTTACCTTTACTGCGCTGATGGTTCGTCTGTAGCCTAATGGTCTGGTTTGGGTGGGAGGTGTTTACTGGCTAGCTCTAACCACTAGATGGCAACATTTCTTGTGACATTTCTAATACCTGAACGCTCGTCAGTGTTATGCAGAAAATGTACCGTTCTTATATTTAAAGATCAGAACGTCTACTACTATGAAATCAGAGACTTTCAGCTCAATGAACTATATAATGTAGCTTAGAAATTAGCTGAGAAATTGAGAAGTGGAAAATGTGGATGCCATTAGTTTTCTAAAGTTCTGAATTAGTGCTTCTAAGAGTTTTGATTCAGTAGATCACCACGCTCCAACTGTTTTTCCAGTATAAACAAACCATTCCATCCACCCATGGGCTTATTAGGCAATGATTCCGTTATCTTCCTGGGAGGAGTCACTGCATAGAGATGGTTAGAGGACTTAGACAGGAGGAAACATGTTCTCGCTTGAACATAGTCATTGAAAACAGCCACCATTTTAATGTAGTCAACTGGGTGGGACTTGCAACTACATTTGCTGACCTGGCTAGTACAATTTACCAATTAAAAGTTTGGATCCATCTCCTTATTCACTTGAATCTGTGCGTCCAAACTTTTGATGTACTGTACATTACACAAACATTATGCCAGAATAACCATAATAGCATTTGTAATCCTAGTGTAATGTGCGTACACGGACAGTCTTTGCTACTATTCATTTTGATTATGTCTTCAAAGACATCTAAAGGCTAGTCTACAGATCTACTACGCACCAGGAAATGACTAACTAAAAACAGGAAGCCCCTACATCCCTTAGACATCCATGTTTTTTTCCTAATAGCCACAGTGCAAGGCCATCTCACAGTACCCTTTGTTAATATTTTCAAAATGTCAGTCTTTCATATTTAGTTCCTGTTTTTATTTTACAATCTTTTACTTTCCTTTTGGAAAGTCCCATGTATTTTGTTTTGTACACCCCAGATGCTATGAATAGTGTTAAATATACTTTATAAACTGTTTGGCTGTCAAAGTATCATCCTATGTGTGTGTGTGTATATATATATATATATAATAATTATTATTTATTATTATATATTATATATTCTTTTGGATAGGATTCAGATTATATACAGCTCTGGAAAAATTTAAGAGACCCCACTGCACCTTTTGCTTTCCTTTCCAAAAAAGTCAAAAAAGAACATTTTGAGTGAGGAAGAGAAGCGTTCAATTTGCAGTGGTCTCTTAATTTTAACCCTTCTGTTCTTCACTCAAAACCTTCCTTTTTGACTTTTTTGGGAAAGAGCTGTATATATTTATTTATATATATATATATATATATATATAATCTGAAAGTGTTTTTTCTGAGAAATCTAGATCCAAATAACTGCTATTATCAACAATGGTCCTTGTGATTTGGGTTTAGAGTAGAAAAGTTGGCATTACCACTGAACAATTATTACCACTGAATTAAAAATTATTTTAATTCAGTGTTAAAAAAAATTACCACTGAATTAAAAATGATTATTTCTCATTGCAAGTGATTGCCTGGCTTTGTATCTCTCAGACACTAATTAATAATGATGATTTTTTCACTTGAATCACAGTAAATGACATGTTAAGTCATGACTTGCACATCCGCTTGCTGCACCCAGGCAGAACACTCACTCTGTCTCAGAGAACAATGTGGGGTTGAGTTGGGAAACACAGCCAGCTGTCTACCTCACTGGTTTCTGCCCTGAATGGAACTGGATCCTTTTTTAGTTCCATATGATTGGTAATAGAACCCTAAACATACTTACACACAAAAAATCCACAACATCCTCAAAACATTGACAGAACATTTTACAGCCTGCTTATGCATTCTGTCTCAGTCACTGTTGTCATGAGGCTGTTTTGAACAGTTGAAAGGAACACATAATACAAGCTTCTACTGGTATAGGGATTCTAGGGTTCTGATGAATCACAAGTGTGTTACTTCCCTGTACCACGGCTCCAGCTGCCTCTGTCTGTCCATCCTTCTGCTTCCTAAAAATATACCTCACACAGCTAGGGAAAATCCCTATGTTAGGCTGCTCCTAATACGCAGTGGACTAGGACATCACTCTTCATGGAAATCCATGCATCATTTTGTTGTTCAATGTTTCTGGGCCCAAACTAAATCACAAAGCTGGTAGATAAGTATGGACATCATAGGCCAGTTTCACAGACACAGATTAAGCCTAGTTTAGGACTAAAAAAACAAGCTCAATGGAGTTTTCTATTGAACTTAATTTTTTAGACCTAGACTAGGCTTAATCCGTATTTGTGAAACCGGCCCAAAGAGATATTCCTAAAATAAATAAAAGATTTGGATTAAGAAATCTTGAAAGGGTACACTGTTCCCTGGTGAATTTCAAGAGCAGTTTGGCTAAACAAATTCAGGCCAACATAGAAAAGACGTTCATGAATCTGATACGCTTCCCATCTTATTTATGTTGAAAAATTACGACTTTGAAGTTGGGATAGCCAAAGCATGTGAAATACATTCACTTTGGTATCTGGCTTAACGGTTCAAGAGAAATAATAAAGAATAGTGATTATTATAACATTATTATTACAACATTATAGCTTCATATATATTATGTCAAATCCATATTCTCAACCAACCAGAATCACAACAGTTAGGACGTTTAAATGTTGGTTTGAGTTCGTTTTATGTCGATAGTTTTTATCGTTAAGGCTGTTGAGCGGACTAAATTGTAATAATAAAAATATTATACGATGAGAATTTAAAGTCGTGCTTTGTTTTTTGCAAGCACATCTAATTATTTATTTCGAATGAAGTTGGGTAAGTGTCATCTGAATCTTCACTGGTCATATGAAACTAGCAGTGATCAATGGACGGAATCCAAAGTCTGATAAGTTAGGTTGTTACTGTTGTACGGATACAGCAAAGGAACTTTGAATAGCATGCTCCTACATCATTGCTGTTTTGCATACCGCTCCGCTTGTCTATCTGAACCAAACAGACGTAAAATGATTTGCCTATGATGATTGCCTATGGGAGCTTATTCGACTACTTATCATTTAAAATGTGTTATGGTGACTTAGTAGGATAGGGGTTACATCCATGGATGAAGGACAGAGTAGCTATACCTGGAAGAGTTGTTGACACTTACATGGGCCAACACATTTTGTGGAATAAGGGTTGCATTTATTTTACTTCTCATCACGTGGAAGTGTCGAAATGCGTGCGAAAGTAGATTCGGTTCCGCTTATCAGTCGTTAATAATTACGTTAGTTCGTACAACTTGTTTTTCATTTAATGCGTTAGTTCGGATGCTATAATCGGTTATGGCGACAGTTATGTGACTCAACTGAATGAAACTTCATCGGCTGCGTGTCCCCGTTGAACACCGCTGCCCGGAGACAACGGTTTAGCGCACCACGAACTGTCATTGTACAACCATCCTTGAAAGGGGAGAGAAGTGGAACTTAATTTACTAATAAATAAATAAAATAAATCATGACTTCGGTTTGGAAAAGATTACAACGCGTTGGCAAGAAAGCTTCGAAATTCCAGTTCGTTGCGTCCTATCAAGAGCTTGTGTTGGAATGCACCAAGAAATGGTAGGTTACTCATGTACTCATTTATTTAGCCTACACGAGCTAATTTTTCACATTCTTTTGTAGTGTTGTCTGAACTGCTCCCATGAAGGGCGTTTCTTCTGCTAATAATTAAACTTTAAAAGTAGGTTTGCGAAACTATATACCTTTGCCACTGCGTTCCACTTACACTTTTCTTGCCAATAACTTATTCCATTTATTTGATCATACTATCAACCCACGACGGCCCGTAGCTTATTTCCCTACATTTGAGAGTAGAGTTACAGTTACAGGAAGAGCGTGGTTGTGTTTCTTCAGATACAGATATTAATATTTAAAAAAGCATCGAGCCTTTACATTTCCTCGTTTACGATACTTTAGTTACCACATACAGTAAGCGGGCGGTATACGTGCTGCAGTGCTTCCTACCAATAGGCTACTGGTAAATGATAGCTATTTCTTCAGTTCACTTAAACTGACGGCAAGATCTTGATAACAATAAAGAGTATAAAGATCATCTGGCTGGCCATGACACTGGTAGCAGGGCAATTACTTTCCAGAGGGATACATTACACCTTTTTAAACTTTCCTTTTTCACAATAATTGAATTTCTTTGTATTTATTTGCCATGTTAATTTAGCTACCTCTATTTTTATGCGTTATTTAACAGAAACAGTGCAAAAGATACAGGTTTTTGCTGGACTACCCTACGCCACAGACGACCTGTGCCGATGTCTTTGTTGTCATGATGTAATCAACAGTTCGCCTACTTTAATCTTCTGTAAATTAGGGAAGGGTCTTAATCAATAGCCTATTTATTCATCAATTAAAACATAGCAGAACCCTAAAGTTTGCATAATAGCAAAATAGTAGGCTTACAACACGTTTTTGGGCACCAGGCTGGCAAGCCATGCACGTCCTGGCTTATGTTGCAATCCAACTATATGCTGTTGTGTACTTTACAGTAATGTGATTAGATAAGTATTTCTTAGTAGATCAGATTTGCATTAAAACGGTTCCAATATTGTAGAGCCTCTTTGCTCTGGGCCCCACCAGTGACATGAATCAGTGGTCTTACTGTAAGTGAACTAGATATATATCTCTCATAGCAACACAAACATGGAGAGGTCACACCATTAGATAAGCCATTTTAGTGTGAGAGCCAGTGATGGGTTGGCAGTCTTAGAAAAAGCCTCCTTATTGGTTGTATCTTGAGGCAGGTGGGTCAAAGTCTTCAGACTTCTACTCAACAAAGTATGAATCCTGCCTCTGTTTTATGACAGCTGGAGCATGACACGGCGGCTTGGTTTTAGATGTGAGTCATTCTTCTAACTCGGAAAGGAGTATGGACACGCTTTCGCCTGTTCTAGTGGGTTTGCCCCAGTCTGCCGGTCTATTTCTGTGCCCTGTGCTGCCAAACGAGCCCCCTCCTCACCCAAACATGCCCTTTGGCTTCCATCCGCTGCTATAACTAGCCTGCAACCCGACACACACAAATTTGGCCCTACTTTTCTATGTTCTCCCAGATATGCTGCATTAGCTGACTGAATCTTAGGCTAAGGAGCCCCTTGCAAATGGGCTTCAGTACGTCACAAGAGATCCTACAGAGGTGACATGTTTGCTTTGCCACTCAGCTGTGTTACATTTTAAATGAGTGAGCATATCAGGTTTATTGCATCTACTCATTATAGTTACAATAAAGAGGGAGGGGCTTCCAGTAATGTAAACAGACAGCGTGGGAGGGAGGGGCTTCGTACGGAAGGTTAATAGGGATTAAGTCCTATGGGTCCTTCCTTGTGTGAGGCACCCCACCCCACTCATGAACACAGAGCTGTAGGCCAGGTCATGTGCCTTGGTACGATTTCCTTCCATTCTTCCTGGATTGCAGAAGCCTCAGCTTCATTTATTTACAAACACAATGGACAAAACAATAGTCTGGAAACCTTTCCCAGTGCCTTCAACACTGGGAGGGTAAAATGAAAATGTAGCTGCCTAACAGTGATCTTTGTGTTGTTTAAGTGTGTGATGACATTCCCTGCAGTCCAATTTCAGGAATGCATTATGATGTCATGTAAAATACATGCCAATATTTTCTTTTGACATTTCACCAATAGAAAACTATTACCAATATTGCGACCAAAACGACGCTGTATAGTAAAGAACTTAAATAGCAAAAGGACCATTGCTCCAAACTCACACACGCGCACACACACACACAAACACACACACACATTGTGTTTCTCCCAGGCATTTACAGTTGATTATAGAGTGATTATATGTGACTAGGTTTATGTGACTCGTGTAAGACCTTGATTACTATCTTCCATCCAACCATGCTTGTTATTTATCTGTCGTGTAATATAACATTTGTCAGGGCCCGGTTCCATTGTTCTATTTGTGTAAAACAAACCTTGCTTTGGAACTAAACCCACAAGGCCAACAGCGACTCAAGGAACAATCCCTTCTTCTTCAAACATGGTTTCATACCAAACACAAAACACAGAGCTTGTGTGCTGATGTTTCCATTACTGAGTGTTTTTGTGTGTGGAATGTATTCCATTAGTTTTCAATTTATTCCATTAATTGAAAACCATAAGAACTCGTGCTGAACCAACTAAAAGGAGTTACAAACTAACGCCTTGCATTTCCCACAGTCTATTATTTTCCCTGTTCTAATATTTTGATGTGTCATTTGTTTTCTATGATTTCAGGCAACCAGATAAAGTCAGGGTGGTATGGACCAGAAGAAATCGGCGTATGTGTTCCAAGGTAAATAATTCCTGTTTGAAAATAATAATCCTGTTTGACTGAACTTAACAGATCACATCACCTGGGACTTGTACCACATGTTAATGATATCTCTCCTTGACTTGTATGTTGATGTAGTCATGTTGTCTTGATTTGTCTCACTAGCTTCATGGATGGCAGCCGGGCATCAAGAACCCCTACAGGGGAATGGTGGTGTGGCCGGTACCTGAGAACATCGATATCTCAGTCACACTCTTTAGGGTAAGTTTCACGTGAGGGGTGTTCATTTAGTACACTGGGACAACCTTGCTATAATAATTAATCTCTAGTCTTTAGTTACTTACAAATGTGTCCTTTTTTGCCGTCGTCACTGTTCTTTCTCTATTACCCAACTAGGATCTCCATTCTGATGTGTTTGAAGACAAAGACTGGACGTTTGTCATTGAGAGTGTGAGTGTCCTTCCTGCCTCTATTTCATTACAAATGTTAGCCTTCTTCATCAGGAGTGTTTTTCTGGAAATGTTATCCTTAAAGTAGAAATTATGGGATTAGTGGACTCAGCATTGAGGGTGGAGCTTATGTCATAACTCGGAAGTCCTAGAACTGAAGAAGTTAAAGGGTAAAGGTTAGGGTCAGATAAGTGATATGGTTAGGGGTGGGCTTAGAGTTTAAGATAGAGGCAAGCACAAACCTTGGAAAATATCCAATCCAAGTGTGCCGCCTGATTGAAATGTAAGCTGCGCCCTCAACACTAAGGCAGCCTGTGGGCCAGTCCTGCGCCACAGTAATGACAGAAATGTCCAGCCTGCTGTAATTACAGCATCTCCTAACAGCTGGCATTAATTACAGCATCTCCTAACAGTTGGTATTAATTACAGCATCTCCTAACAGTTGGCATTAATTACAGCATCTCCTAAACAGTTGGCATTAATTACAGCATCTCCTAACAGTTGGCATTAATTACAGCATCTCCTAACAGTTGGCATTAATTACAGCATTTCCTAACAGCTGGCATTAATTACAGCATCTCCTAACAGCTGGCATTAATTACACCATCTCCTAACAGCTGGCATTACAATATGAAAGCTCCTCATAGGAATCTGAAGGGTGATCATCAGTGTGTCCCTTCCTGGTTACCTTACAGGAGACTAAAGGTCAACGCAAGGTGTTGGCTTCAGTGGATGTCAATATGAAAAAGTTTGCCAGTGCCACGCCCACACAGCAGGACCTAACACTGAAGATGAAGCCGCTCTCCGTCAAGGTGGTAGAAGCTACGTTGAAGCTCTCGTTGTCCTGCGTGTTTCTCAGAGAGGGGAAAGCCACGTGAGTCTTACGTCTCGCTGACGACAGATTCCTGATTACCACTCGTGCTCTACTCACAACAATGGTAATAACTTAATTATGTGTCTAGCTAACAGTGCCTTGTTACTCTCCCACAGTGACGAGGACATGCAGAGTCTGGCCAGCCTGATGAGCGTCAAACCCACAGACATCGGCAACCTTGACGACTTCAATGAGAGCGACGAGGAGGATGACAAGAAGTCCAGTGCCGGAGGAAGCGTGAGCAAAGCTGCCGCAGGTAATACGTCATTAACGATGTGCTCTGTCCACAGTACGTCTCTCTGTTTTCAACCCTTCTTTCTCGCTCCTGTGTTGAATAATGGCGTCCTCCCTTTTGTTAAATACATTTCATTTCCTGTGCCTGCTTTTCCCCTTTCGTGGTTTCTTTCCCCGTTTTCTCTCTGACAGCCCCCCCCTTTCCTGCTGGCCCAGGGTACCCTCCGGAAAAGAGGTCTACTCCTCTAAAGACTCCCACTATCATAGGTACCATGCTTCCTCTTGTTCAGTTCATAATCTATTTCTACCTTTGTGACTCATTTCCTGTCATACTACCATTGTAACTCATGAATGAATGACTTGCAGTAGAAATCATATTCAAGGTCTTCCATGTGAATGACATTTGCGGCATCACATAGAACAAATCAATCATGGGTTATATGAGTTTGATTTTTTAATCATTACATCTTTATATCTTCCATGGAATCAAATACTTTCTTCTAAGTTAATTGAAAGCAGGGGTGCAAGGTGGCCTAGCGGTTAGCGCATTTGACCAGTAACTGAAACGTTGCTAGTACGAATCCCAAAGCTGCACAGTGAAAAATTCAGTGTTTTGTCCTTGAGCAAGACAGTTAACACTAATTGCTCCCAGGTCATTGCTGTGAAAGTCATCCCATTTCACTACTTTGCTTTGTCTTTTCATTCTTCCCTCCCTCTGTCTCTTTTTTGCTCTTCTACTTCTACTCTCTACCCTCCCCTGCATCCTGTAGCCTTTGGAAAAGATAGTGGCAAAGCTGGCACTGCCCCAGTCCTTCATTCGAAGCCCCCTCTTCCTGTCCCTTCAACCCCTTCTCCTCATCAACCAATCCGCTCTAGACTATCATACTCTGTGCCACCCTCTTCTGTGACCCCCAGACCGCCATTGCCCTCAGTTCCATCATTGCCCTCAGTTCCATCATTGCCCTCAGTTCCATCATTGCACTCAGTTCCATCATTGCCCTTAGTTCCATCATTGCCCTCAGTTTCATCATTGCCCTCAGTTCCCTCAGCGCCCTCAGTTCCATCATTGCCCTCAGTTCCATCAGTTCCCTCAGCGCCCTCAGCCACAGTGCCATTTAGGTGTTTAGAATCTCCAGTTTCCTCAGTGCCAGATTTGACCCACTATCAACCTCCCTCAGTATCATCAGTGCCTTCACAGCCAGCCATTGGGCACTACCAACCACCTGCACTGCCCAAAATCTTCCGTCACAGCAGCAGTTCAGGTACCTGCAGCCAGGAGGATACATGCAGGCTGAATGATGTTGCATTCACTAGAGCTTTACTGGACCTTCAATAGTTTCTCTATCAGCATGACGGAAGTTCGCGAATTGCCAATGAATTGCCTTTTGCCTTTTTTAATTTCCATTTGTTAAACAGAAGTATCTCGTCAGTGCGTGGGGCTGGAATGTCTGGGGTGACTAATTTCAGTGATTTCTAGCCATGTTAAAATGTGTAGTGGCATCAACCATTGGCATGTGCTTACTTTAGGAATCTTGAATACCAGTGTTTCTGCACTATTTAACAGGAAGTTGTGGTTTAGAACCAGTAATAGCAACGTCAACGCATGTTGTGAGGCACGCCATCTGCAGGATCCCTCACTGGGTTTTCACTCTCACCCGTTGGTTTCGGCTATTCATGTTTGAATCTGCTCTTTTTCTTTCCTCTTTTCACTTCCTCATGTCCTCGTTTCTACTAGCCCCTGTGTCTTTTCTGAGCAGTCTCCCAGGGGCTCTGAGTGGCCCTGCAGTGGAATTGAAGGCCTCCAGTCGGCCCCAGTTCAGACGAGCTGAGCCCCTGGCCTCTGACCTCTCTCAACCCCCCTCTCTACCCTCTGACCCAAAGAGAGGTACCAAACGCATGGCAGTTCAAAGTTCAAAGGCCACCTGCATATCACATAGTTCATTGTATTGTTTTTCTTTAAGTTGGACTCTTAGGGGCTTCAGTATCTCTTGCTCTAGTTTCTCCTATCTGATCTTATCTTGTCTTTCTGTCCTTTCTTCTAATTTCTGTCCTTTCTTCTAATTTTCCCTTTCCCCCTCTTTGACAGCTCGCCCCAATGTCTTCAGACCTCAGATTGTTTCAACCCATCAGCGTCCCTCCTCCCCGTCTATCTTTTCCTCTGCCATATCTCAAGACAAAAACCCTATCCTATCCCAGCCAGACCCAACCCTTTCCAAACCCCAGCTCCCCAACACCCCGCTCCCCAACACCCAGCTCCCCAACACCCCGCTCCCCAACACCCCGCTCCCCAACACCCAGCTCCCCAACACCCCGCCAGGTATGAAGACAATTCCTGTACATGGAGTTCATCACTACAGTTGACTTCTGTGGTTGTCAATCGTATTATCTTGAAGCGTGAGCCAAAGTCCACTTGTATCTTTGTCTTCATTCCTAAGACTCACTTCTGAACTAGTTATATAACTGTCTTCTTCGTCTCCCTCCATCTACCCGCAGTCATAAACCTTTCTCTGCCCATTCACGCTCTCTCTTTTCTCTGTTTTTTCTATCTTTCTGTCCCCTTCATCAACTTTCTGCTCTCAGTCTCTGTCCGGCAGAGGGAGTGGGGGAGACCCAGGCCCGTGTCAGGCCCCTCTGTCTCCTGCCTGTCCGGTTCTTCTACCTGTCCCCCTGCCAGGGATTCCATGACCCCTGTCCCTCTGCTGACGAGCCCAGACCTGGACGCCCTGTGTGACCCTCATTCCCCTCCGCCCATTCCCTTCCCAAAGTCCTCACCTCCTATCAAATGTCTTTTCTCCCACAATCCCCCTTCTTCTCGCTCTAACCCCCGTCAAAAACCGGCTCTCGTCGTTGCCCCTCTCTCTGACCTTCCATCCGAGCACGACCCTTCACTTCCTGCTACTGTTCCCGCCCCTGGTTCTCTTACTGTCAGTACCTCCCTGTCAGGTACGGTACCAGCAGGTCCCACAGCACGAATGCCGTCAAGGAGACGAGGTCTATGACATCGCCTTCATTTAATCTGTAAAACAATTCTGGACAGTTTGTCAGTTGCCATACACCTCTGCCTGTTGGCCAAAGACCATGATAACACCGTTGTTCCCCCGGCCAATTTCAGCTGTCGCTAAAATTCCTATACAATGCCTGCAAGTGGAGCTGAAGGCAGATGATTTTGTGCAGGGTAAGAACATATCCTGCACAAAGTCCCTGCGGACTGTGGACGGTACGACACGGCCCGCCGTAGCTGAAATCGAGTAGATCACACCGCTGCCAGTAAAATCTCTGTTCAGACAAGACGTTCATTATGAATTATGTCATGCGCTGTTGCGTCAGCCATGCAACACTGTATCCACCAAGGCAGTGTTTAGATGGAAACAGCATAACACTGTCGCTCCGTTCTCCCTATGGCAACACATGTGTTTGTTTTTTTTCAGAGATGCAGAGAGAGTTGAACAGACTAACTGAGGAGGACCACTGCAGTCCTTTTACACTCGGTGAGACATTCCGCTGTCTTCTTGCTGGATACGCCAAGACTGTAAATCATTTACTGATTTAGACACTATTACTAACAAAATTAGTTTAATGTTTAAACATCACTGTGTATCAGCTGAAATTGAGCGAATTGCCTTTGAAACAGCCAGTATACCCTTCAAAGTGCATAGTGGATTGATGACAGCAATAGCATTTTGCCCCTGCAGCGGAAATTACTGGCAGAGATTATGTGTAAAGCAGTAGACGTTAATTCAGGCTTGAAGTTTGGGCCTAGCTAACAGTTGCTGAGCATCATAAAATGTTTCAGTTTCATGTAAAAGATATCTCTTTCATTCATACATTTGCGATTGCGTTTATGTACAGTATAAATTATCCATAAAAAAAAACAAGAATGTTGTTAAACTTTGTTGGACGGTTCTATGTTCCTGACCCCTCCAGGAGCAAAACGGTCGGAGCAGACGACCGTGTCTGTCTCAGGTGAGACCCTGTCCCTGAACAGAGCGGGGGAGTCTCCCCTCCATCCCAGGACAGCTGGCCCCATCAGGATCACCAGCCAAATCGCCTCTGCATCGCTCGAGAGAAACAGACAGAGCCGACCAGATCCGGAGAACGTGGTTGGTTTGAAAGTTGCCAGCACCATTAAAGGGTGAGTCTCTGGTGACTGTACGCTACTGTGCAGCCACTTCGCAGCTTGGCCTTGAGGCCTGTTGTAGCTGTGTGATGTAAAGAACAGGTTATGTGGTGGCCATGCATTACGTGTGTGTGACAGTATGGCTGTGAGGCTAATGTCCGTTTTGAGTTTGACGACAGAGCACGGATGAAGTCATAGGCCAACGTTTTATGGGTCGTCTTCACAATTTGACGGAGCTTCGTCTGTACGTCTCTGTTTCGAGACCAACTTCAAAATCGTTGTCTTAGTGGAGCAAAGGAAATAATTGCTGTGATTTCAGCTTTGCGGCGATGCTGCAGAGACATGCCGTAGTAAGGCCTGATTGATTGAGCCCAAAGCTTTGCCTTTTTATGGCCTCAAACAGGGAGGAGTGACAAAGAGAGCATGAGAGTTGACTTAATGTCTGTACCGGGTTGTGTTTTCCGTTTATACCCAACCTAATGGCATGCTTCCGTTCCCATAATAACTCATCCCCTCCTATTTTCCAACTTCAACTTTCATTTCACTTTCTGTAAAACACAACACTCTCTAACATCACTGTGTGCTTCCAATCACGACCCTGCCAATGTCTGACCTGCGTGCTATCCCTGCCAATGTCTGACCTGCGTGCTGTGCGCCCTGCACCCTGCCTGACCTCGACGTCTGAACTCTGACCCCGACTATCTTTGTTCCGCAGTTCTGGGCATGATAGCGGCCCAGCGACTGGTGTCCCAGGCCCCACGTCCACAGAAGACTCTGAACCAGCAGAGATTATTCCAGCACTTCCTCCTCCATGGCCTTTCTCAAGTCCAGAGTTAGAAGTGCCAGAGAGCACTAGCCCTAAAAAACCTCCTAGAAACATCCTGGCTGGAAAGAAGCCAGACTTAAAGCAGATGACCAATAAGACAGAGTTGCCTTCTCAACCTGCCAAAACAGAGTACTCCTCTCCCTCCATCCTGGAGAAAATGCCTTTCAGCGTAGGCAAGCCACCATTGGCTGAGCCTGAGCTAGACTTTGAGGATATCATTTTAGAGACTCCCGATCAATCTTTCACTACTGGCAGACTGTTTCTGGAGGAAAATGCTGGTGAAGAAATGCCAAAAGTGGAGACAATAAAGAGGTCGCCATTCAGCAGCTTGAAGTTTGAATTGGACCGTCTGGATGGAGGGTAAGTGCAACGTTCTATGAACAAGCACCCACTGACCTCACTGCTGTTCTCATGGTGATGACCTCACTAGTCTAAACATTATACTTGGCTGTTTTACACAAGAACTCTTTTTGTATTTATTGAAAGCTCCTTTTTGTTTATCCTGTTCAGTCCTGAAAAAATATTGCCCTTGCACATTTACAAACATACACACACACACACACACACACACACACACACACACACACACACGCACGCAGACCTTTGACGTCTGTGTCCCTGTCCCTCAGTGTTGAACGGAAAGCTGATATAAAGTCAACCGGAGAGCCATCTTCACACGTCCAAATAGAGAACAAACCAGAACCGATCACGTGTGAAGTCACAGCTGAGGAGCATGCGAAAGGCCTTGAAAAGGAGAACAAGCAGGAGCAACAGAGCAGAGTCCCTGTTTTTCCATGTTCATATGACCTCAACAGGTCAGATGAAGACAAGGAAATTCTGAAAAATATGTCTGCCCTCCAGGCAGGCCAACCCAGCGTTACATCCACACCAATTGAGACACCCATTATTTCTACCCAAGAGCTCCCTCCTCTGGAAGAGAAGCCAATCAAAGCAAAGAGGCCATCATGGACTGAGGAGAAAATAGACTTCAATGAAGAAGATAAGAAACAGATGGACCACCAGGAGCAGGATGAGCAGGCATCATTATCTCAAGCCGATGGACACAAATCGTCCCCCCTAAAAGTGACTGCTGACAAGAGTGAAGAACAGTCAAATAGTTCTGAAAAGAAGACAGCAAAAGTGGAAACACAGACATTAGCGTCTGACCGTGTTGTTCATAAAAAGAGGTAAGTGGTGGCCCACCTAGTTCAACTCTTTCTCCAATCTGTCCTTTAATCATGTCTGCTATTCATTAATTCTGTCTTCTCCTGTCCTTTTCCTGTTTCATTTCCCCCCCCGCCCCGTTTTCAGTACTTTTGACCATATGTCATCAAAAGCAGCCGCGTTACCCTTGTCAGGCAGTGTCAGTGTTGACAAAACCATTGAAATCGATTTCCTATCTAACAGCAGTACATCGACTTCTATCGATAGAACCATGAATGCTGCCTCTGAGCAGCTAGAGACAGCCAAGATGCCTGAACCCTCTCGATGTGACGTCTTTGAACTTATGATCCAATCCAGCTGTACATTAGAAACCATAGCTGAGGATGCACTGGAGCCTATCGAACTGCCAGGGATATCAGTTAATCAGCCCCAGCCTGCTACAGAGGCCCTGGCACAGGCAGAGGTTCCGCTCTGGGAGGCCCTGGAGGAGAAGGCCATGGACCAGAAACCAGAGCGGGACTCAGGAGGGGAGATGGTCAAAGATGATGGCCTTGGAGAGGAACAGGGGAGAGTAGATGATAATGTGTTAGTGCCAGACATAGAATCTTTGTGGACAGGGTAAGTAACGGTGACGCCTCATTACACCTTTGACCTCAGAGATATACCTCATTAACATATCGGTGTGCATTATCATGCAGTGGTTTTTCTTGGCAGCACGATGCCTGGCCGTGTCCTACAGTTATTTTGAATGTGTCCGATCTCTAAATATTCACTGCGTTTGGGATAATTATACAGTAACACTGATGTCATTCCCGTTTGCCCTCTCAGCTCAGACAAAGATGTTGAGACAGAAGCAACAGTTTCCAGAGAACAGAAAATCACCTCAGAGAAATCAGAGAGCCTCCCTATGCAACCTATTCCAGGGCCCTCAGCTCAGTGTTCTGAATCTCTTGGAAAGGAGACAGTTGTGAATGAGAGAGAAGACACTGAACCTTCTCCTTCACTGTCTGCATGTACTGTTGATCTACCCATCGAGGTGGTCAGTAGCCCCACCGTGCAGGGCTCATTGCAGACAAACACACCTGTGTCGTTAGAAGGACCCATTTCTCCAGCCAGGGGGTCAGACGTAGAGGAGGAAGAGCCCTGCGATGTGAAGCATCCTCCCAGTAGACCAGAGGCTGAGAGGCCTCTCTGGGCTGCTTTAGAGGTGAAAGCTAAAGTGAAGGAAACAGAGGAAGTAGGCTTGAGCATATTGGAGCCAGCCAAGATTACCTTGCAGAGGGGGTAAGTTAGCGGGGGGTCGAACTCATTGCACGGTGTGAAGTGTGACATATATTTACAGTAGACATGCACGTTTGTCGTGGTGTTGATATTTTATACAGATTTTAATGCTCGCCAAAAAGTGCTAATAACCCTGCGTTGAGGCTTTAACTTCAACCGGAGACCAGTCACATTTTCAATGCTAGAAGTGGTGACCTGCTCTATGGATTCCAGTCCATTTTCTGGTGCTGGACTAGTGTCCAACCAAGTGTCTCATCTGTGTCCATGTCAGCCCATCTGGACAGGGGTCTGTAGCAGAGATCCTGGTGTCTGATTACCTGGATGACTGTCCCCTCCCACCATCCTCCAAGGGAAATAGAGAAACAGACATTTACTTTGACTGTGACAGTTCAGTAGCCTTTGACATGCCATCAGCTGAAGACGCTCCTGTTCATCCTCCCCCTCCAAAGGAGAAATTTCAGCTGGGAAAGTGTTCTGTCATCATCCATGAGAGTGAAGAAGGGGCCGGTCAGTCTTTTTCCTCCGTGGTCTGCCCAGGGCAAGCAAACAATGATCTGCTGGAAGAGCCAGCTCTGACGAAAATCTCTATGGACAGATCAGAAATGATTACCACAGAAGTGTTGGAAGAGGAGCAGGTTTCGGGCAGGCTGGAGCATGTTCCTGTTGCTGTGCAGGAGGCGTATTTTGATGTTGATGTCTTCATGAGAGCGTTAGTAGGTGCCCTGTACAGAGGGTGAGTAACAGGCAACAGAGGCTTGTTCAGTGTTGTCAGCTTTTATCAGCATGGCCACAGGCGTTTTTGTAACATTTAGTACTCTTGACTCTGGGGCTAAATCTGAAAAAATGACATGTATCTATTTAACGGCAGCTCTTGCTTGTGAAAACCTGTTATCAATAATATGCAAAGCTTACATTAGAAAGATTGTTTGAAGCAATTTCCATCATCTGTGGCTCCAGTGCCACTTTGAAATTTGTCCATTAAAAAGAACTGCATCTTCCATGCCTGCTTTAAGTGTGACCTGTAAAAACATTGTAATATCCCCCCTAAATACAGAACATGTTCAAATATTCCCATTCCATAGTTATGAGACAATGACTTCCATACTTCAGCCATCTGGCCAAGTGCCTACTGATGAGGAGGAAGAAGAACCAGACTCAAGACCACTTTCTCCATCTATGTTTGAGATTCTGCCACCTGAAGCATTTTCTGATGCATTAGAGGAACTTCCAGTTGTGGAACAGAACTTATCACTCACAGAGTCATCACTTGTACAGTTGGCCCACAAGAATGATGCAAGGTTCTGCCGAACAGAAGAGCCTGGCAGGCTAAGCTTAGTGCAGACGTTGCGTTTAGCTGCTGTGAAGCAAGAGATGGACTCAAACTACAACAATGAACAACAGGCCATACCACCCAAGAAGTTCACAGAACCACCAAAGACAGTCACAGAAACGACAAAGGAGATTGCAGAACCACTACAGGAGGTCACTGAACCAACAAAGAAAATCACAAAAACATCCAATGTAGATGTACTCCCGCTAGCGTTACCTCTTGTAGGAAATGCAGATGCAAAAAGTCATATAGACGATTTCCCACCGCTCAGAGAAGCAGAAATGGATGAAATAGCTTATGAAGACCAGTCGGAAGACAACAACAATGAAGCCACTGCTACTGTGAATTACCCTAAGAAGATGAAGGAAAAGACCAAGACGGTGTTCATGTCTGACAGTGATTCAGATGAGTTGGAGTTTGAGATGGGGCAAGAAGATATAGGCACAGTGTGGCTAGCAGAGTTGTATATGGATGACGGGTAAGTGCCCGAGCTCCTGTGGCTCTCTGCACTTCTGATTTCCTGCATGTCTTGAAAAGGCTTGACATAGCAGGTTTTATTCGTGCAGTTGGAATGGAGCTCTGTCAAGTTGTGATTGTCGGGTTTTTGTCCTTAGACCTCTGAGATGGTACAGCCATTTCTTTGTTCATGATGAAGGGTCTTTTAAGGAGTTCTGGTGAAGTTATTTACCATTAACTTTTTTTCATATTTGCGTGCAGAGCGGACTACCATGCCTGAGGAGAGAATTTAATTGCTGGTGTTTTTTAGTGCTCTGACTGTGTTTGCATGTGAAAATAAAAGTTATTGAACCCAGTAAATGTCATTTGGGTAGTGTGAATGGACAAAGCTGATAGTGAGATTGCTGTGACAATGTTCACTGCTGTGCATTTTCATTGGTCTATGGCGAGATGAGGATTTTATGGCTGTCTGCATTTTGGGGAAATTATTGAATTGTTATTGTAGCCATGCCAGATGGCTAACATTGATATCTCTATTTCACAGTCCAGAGGTGTTATCTTCTTCACCACCTCCCACACATGAAGACAACCTCTCTGGTAGTGTGTTCCCACAGCAGGCCATATCAGCGGGGCCACCTGCTGGAGGACTTGTTCTTGGAACCATTGAGTTGGAGCCACTTCCCCGTCGTCGGAGCAAAAACCAAGAAAGCACTCCTCCAGTGCCTCTTCAGGAAGTTGGTCCAGAGAGGCTTAGTCAAGACACAGCTGCGGGTGCCACTAGTCGTGTTCCACCCCAGCAAAACAAAGAGAAAACTACTCCACCGCCAGATGCAACAGATAACGAGGCACAAGAGAGCAGACAGTGTAGCTTAATGAATGAGAACGTTGACGATGATGATGACGAAGAAGGCATTCCAAAAGCAGTAATCCTCGCAATGGAAACAACTTCCTCAGATAGCATTCTGGTGACAGCCAGAGAAAGCCAAGCCAATGAAGAACACTGTGTAGTAAAGGACGGTGTTAAGGACAAAGAAGTACCAGAGAAAGATGTTTCTGTCAGCTCAGTGGTCCCCTGGCCTTTACCTCCCTCTCAGCCTGGAACACCTACAGCTTGTCCCAAAGTCCCTCATGTTAGCCCAACGAAACCAGCCGAAGAGGACCTAAGCCTCATAGCGGAAGAAAAGTTGCTTTTAGCTAAGATCAGTCAGATGGTTGTAGAAGAGGTCTCAGATGAGCCTGTGCCCATGCCTGCCCCTCGCGTCAGGAAGCTCCTAATCCCCTTCCTCAGTAAGGATGAACCTTCTGTGAACTTAGAAGGTCTACCATCCTTCGATGCCAGTGAGGAACAAGAGACTCCAGTGATCCATCAGAAAGTCCGTCTAGATGTGCCTGAGCCAGACCTCCAAGATCTAGGCCTGCAGGAAATCATTTGTTTGCCCTCTACCATGGCCACTGCCTCCTCAAATAGTTGCCCATCTAATACTTTAACTGAAAGTGTGATATCATTAGACTCAGATTTGAAATTGACAGGCCGTTCAAAGGATAAGATGGAGGTTAAGGACAGTGTGCTGATGACTGATGGGATATCCGTTGACACAAGACTTGAAGCAGACAATGTTCCACTTTCCACTCTTACCTGTGTTTCTGCCCAAGAGCCGGGTTTATTATTGACGGAGACAGGGGCGACAGTCCCCAAAGAGAAGGTGCCTGAAACAGGTGTTAAGGAAGAGGAGGGTCTTGAGGTAGAAAAGGAGGCTACTTTTTGCACTGTAGATGCCTCAGTGGATAAGGCAGCTGATAAGTAAGTTGGCAGGACATCCTGTGACATTGTTAATCTTTGGCTATGCTTGATTTGAAGTTAGGCAGATCATGTCATCTGGCTGATGTTAACTCAGTTGAATAGTGTTGACTTGGTCAGTGCTTATATTAAACTGTTTTGGTTTGTTTTGCAGGACATACTATACTTACACTGTATCTGAAATTATATATATCAGCTAACTTGATTTACTATTCCTTTCACTATAGCTCTGAGACAACAGAGGGGGAAAAGAGGTCCAGCGGCATTGCTGTCCCAACGCGAGAAGATACCACAACACAAGGGACCATCCAGCCTCCAGCCACTGGCCCAAAGAATGAAGAGTCACAGTCCAATGGACAGGCCCCAGCAGATAAGGAGATTCTCTCAGGTCAACCATCAGATACAATTCCGCCTCCCAGACGCAGCAAGAAGAAAGCCCCTCCCTGTCCTGTAGTCCTTCAGGAAATTGCCCTAGAGACGCCCACTACCATAAAGAACAAGGATGAAGCCGATCGGAAGTCTGAGTTAGTCCGTAGCCAGGAGGTATGTTCAATTCCTAGATTTCTTTATTATATATTATCAATACACTTATATTAAAATTCCAGCTGAACATGAATGAATATGTACATGCGTAAGTCCTGCACTATAACAAGATTCTCTCCCTCTCATGTTTGTCTTTCATTGTCTCCTCAGATGGCCGTCCCTCTGCCCAGTCCCGGTCTGGTGACCTCTAGCCAGTCTTTGCTGGAGTGGTGCCAAGAGGTAACAAAGGGTTATACAGGAGTGAAGGTCACCAATTTCAACACCTCCTGGCGTAATGGCTTGGCTTTCTGTGCCATCCTGCACCACTTCTATCCTGACAAGATGTAAGCACACAGTCGGTTAAATCACTCCCACAATATTCAATCCTGGTCTGAATGTGAAAACTCAATTAATGTCATTAGAAATACACATATTTCTTATTTACTTTAAATCTAATTAAGCAGCTATTTTAGGGTAGTTATAATTATGTCTTTGTATTCACTACCAGTGTTTTTTTTTCTCAGAGATTTTAAGTCCCTGGAACCCAATGATATCAAGTTAAACAACAAGAAGGTGACATATTATTTGCACATCATTTACTTCACATTCGAAAGAGCCTTTTCCCGTATATGATGTCAGTCACCTTCTGTTTCATGATCCCCCTCCCTCTCCCACAGGCCTTCGATGGCTTTGCGGCGCTGGGCATCTCTCGCCTGATAGAGCCCTCGGACATGGTGCTGCTCTCGGTGCCGGACCGGCTGATCGTCATGACCTACCTGTGTCAGATCCGCACCCACTTCACAGGTCAGGAGCTGAGCGTGCTGCAGATAGAGCACAACAGCAGCCAGTCCAGCTACGCCGTGGCGGAGCGCAGTGAGGAGTCCGACGTGGACGCTGCCGCTCGCTTCTGCGCCCGCAAGCTGCAAGAAGGAGGCGTCTCCCTGGAGGAGGGCATCACGGAACAGGCCCCGAAGCCCAACGGGGGCCTGGTACCACCACCCCGGACTAAAAGGTGGTCGAGGGGGGAGGAGAAGGGGAGCGGTGCCGGGGGTCCAGACACGCCTGTGCCTCCACCCAGGTCCCACGGCTCCTCTGTCAAATCTGGATTTGGTCACGTGAGAGACGCCGACCTGGTGAAAAAAAGGCGCTTGCGGATGAAAAGTGAGTCCATGGACGAAGGGGACGGGCCAGAGCAACATAGCAGCCCACCCAGGAGCACAGAGGTACGTGCTGAATGCCATCCGTCTTGCATTTCCGCGGAGATTCGCGCTCTATTCATTTGTCAGTTTGTGGCCGTAGAGACCAGGCCGTGTTTCACCTTTCAGATGTAATGTGTTTTTGTTTACCTTCCAGTTATCTGAAGGTGTTTCCGAAAGAGGTGTGAGAAACGGTTCCTCAGAATCAGGTAGGATGTTTTACCAGGATTTTATCTGAGCTAAGGGAGTAGACTGCTAAAAAATGCTTAATTAGGCGGTATATGAAATGATGCATTCTCTGCTGTTTAATTTTTTGGTAAATATAATAATGACCATTCTTACTATTTGATCTGCATGCAGAGTTAACGAGTCCAGCACCAGCGCAGGAGTCAAGTGTCCCAGGCAAAGAGGAAGAAACTTTGGTCAGTTCGTATTTATGTTATTATTCACTTGACTTTTTATATTTGTGTTTACCTTCTTTCTCTTTTTACCATTATGGCTAGGTCCATGTGGCTTTTAGTCTCAAACTATATGTGTTTGTCTCATGTTTATTATCTGCTTTTCCCTTTGTTTCACTTCCGGTTTCTCCCTCTAATCTCCTGACCATTTCCTGTCATCAATGTTGGTTCGTGCATCTCTCCTTGTATGTTGTGTCATCTGTCGGGTTTCTGTTTGGTTTGGCAATGTCTGTCTGTATGTTCATGGTCAGCATCTGCAGGACACCAATCAGTATGTGTTGAGTGAGCTTCAAGCCCTGGAGACAGAACAGAAGCACATTGACAGCCGAGCAGGAATCGTGGAAAGGAGACTCAGAAGGCTGATGGAAACGGGTGAGTAAAAGAGAAAGATATTGAAAAGTTACTAAACATGGCTCCCGGATGCTGCAGCAGTCTTAGGCGCTCTTTCGGACGGTTTAGCTATCCACCACAGTCTAGGTTGGAGCCTTTACTGTGCCTCTGGCTTATATGTAGCTTGTTGTTCCATGGGCTCCATAATGCATATTAGCCTAGTATAACCCCAGAGTGGGTGCAAGCATCCTCAGGATTTCCTCACTGCGCTCTAGCGACTCCCTCAGGTGGGATTGGACCCCTGCAAATAAGACAACTAAAGTCGTAAATTGTGGGATTATATCCAGATGTTCCAATCATCTGACTGACTTTCTGGTTGGATGAGCAGTGTGGGTAAAAAGGCTGACTGGCCTGGTGCTGATGTCTAGTCAGGAACACATGCCACAATCTTCAACTCTCTTGAGACCATTTGGAGCTGCTGTGACGAGACAGCAGTTAGGTGCAATATCATGACATTATGGAGGGTGAGGACAAAAAAAGACACAACATGAACAGTGTTAGGCTAAGCTTTATTTGTTTTTATCATAGTAGATAAAAGTCTCACCTATGAGGGACCTCTAAGGTACCGGTTTAATGATGGACTTTGTGTCCTGGCCCCAACCCAGGTAGCGACCGTGACGAGGAGGAGAAGCTGATCCAGGAGTGGTTCACTCTGGTCAACAAGAAGAACGCCCTGATAAGGAGACAGGACCATCTGGAACTCCTGTAAGACACGTGCCTCAGCCCTCACAGATCTCTAATTTTCACGAGTACCTAACCACTGCATTGCTACTAAACTGTTCCAGCCAAAGTGTGCCATCACATATTATGTTCTATTTTTTTGCTGTCGTATGCAGCAGGGGGTTGCTAACTGAATCCGTTGTGTTTACAGGCAGGAGGAGCAGGACTTGGAGAAGCGATTTGAGCTGCTGAACAGAGAACTCAGAGCCATGATGGCAAATGAAGGTTAGGAGGGTGCACCAAGTCAACCTTAATCCTGTTTCCAACCTCGTTTACGACTGTTGGCGTAGCGCAGTTTTCCAAACAGCGTGTGTAATATTAACCCCTCCCCCCATTCAGAGTGGCAGAAGACAAAGGCCCAGCAGCACCGGGAGGAGCTTCTGTTGCAGGAACTTGTCTCTCTGGTCAACCAGCGGGATGAGTTGGTCCGAGACATGGACGCCAAGGAGAGAGGGTGAGCCGGAGTCATTTGTTGGTTACAGTAGCGTCACGCAGCTGTGTACATAGAGTATGACAGAACGATTGTGCCTTTTACTTACGTCTGATGCGATTATGGCATTGTCGGGCTGGTTCCATTTTCCTCAGAGCCATTGAGGAGGACGAGCGTCTGGAGCGGGGGCTGGAGCTGAGACGCAGGAAGTTCAGCAACAAGGACAAGTGTGCGCTGCAGTGAGATGCAGGATGACAGCGACAACTAGGGCGGGGCCCTAAATAACCGTCCATCCAAAACAATCCTTCACAGTCCATGCTTCATGCCAAGCTCTCATTGACTCAGCATCCTGCACTATTAAACACTCCATAAGTGAACCATGCGCCCCAGCAGTCAATACAAAGATCAATATAAAGTTCTCTGGAAGGTGATGATCATGCCGGGGGGGGGTTTGTGCTTAATTTGGACCGGGGACGGATCATTAATGACCAGAGACATCCTCTGGGAGGATGGTGTGCAGCAGTACAGAGGAGATCTCCTGTCCATGGAAAACGTTTGATTGAGAAACATTACATCAATGTGCCTTTGGTCTGTCTTTCAATTGACAGAAATCCCACTGTACCAGCATTAGACCCTCGTCATGATCAGTGGTTCAAATGTAAAGTTTGCCATTGTATCCTCATACATCTGTAAACAGCTCACTGATCTTTTCTGGCCCAATTATATACAATACCAAACTAAATTTCCTTGCCATAAAGCTTTACCTGGTGGTTTCATGCAAAATAAAGAAGGTAGCTTGTATACAGGAAGTTTAGGACAGTTCTGTAGTTTGCTTTGGACCCAAATGTTTGATAAGACTCAAATATAAGAGTATCACAACTTGCTGGCCTTTGTTTCTGTTATTATCAATCCTTCTTTTATTCATGGAATGGAATTTTGCATGACAAATGTGGGTTATATATGTAATATTTTGAGTGGCATGAACCATCAATTAGTCCACCCAGAAATTTAAGAGAGAGGGGATTGTGAACAAACGTGAAACTTTGGTTGTAGCATGAAGCTACAAGTTCTACTTTGAATACGTACTCCATATTAAATCCTGTAAATATTAGTTCACTGTATGTACCTCTAATGTTACCTTGGCACTGGAGTTCTTCGAATGTTTAATTTTGTAATGAACCAGTGGTTATGATAATTAATACATTTCAAGTTTAGAAAATACATTAGTTTGTTTGAATATGTTTCTTCCTATCTGTTTTCATATGTGGTACCTGTTCAGTTTTTGAGAGATGTCATTGTGTTCTGTGAATAAGGGTTTATAACTGAATATCTATGTTATCATGATCTTGCACTATTATTTATTACATTTGTGCACAATTAATAAACACGCTTGCCTTGGTGTTTCAGAAACGTGTATTTTGTCAGTGTCCCAGGTGAACCAGACTGAACCAGAGAACATTAGGACTTGGGCTCAACTACATTTCCCATCTATAGGAAAACGATTTGACGTCATCACTCACTGACGCGCAGAAGGTTGGGTATGATGATGTAGCAACAAGTAAAGGAAAGGAAACCTGGCCGAACCAAGGGGAAAACAAGCTTCAGACAGAATTGTCTATATGGCAACACCATTGATTATAGCAATATTGATCGATCGCTAAATACATAACTAGTTAACGAACCGCTATATAACGAGATAAACAATCGTGAAATTGCAGAATAATTTGTTTAACGCTGTTTGGTGACCTATAGTTAGCAACAAGTCTTCCTACGCTAACGTTAGCTAGCTTACTAACCTACCAAGAAGATAAGTGTGACCCAGACAAGCGAACAGAATTCAGACACCATGAATCCTGAATAGTGAGTAAAGTTAGTTGGTAATATTTGTTGTTTATGTAAGCTTCAGATCAAGCATGATGGATGACACGATGTAGCTATAGCTAGGTTAACGGTACATCTAGGTTAACGTTGCTAATCCAAAATACAAATACATATTAGTTGCGTCATCAGTTGTTTACATTCTAGTTTGTTCTCCTGGGACCGAATATCTGCAATGAAATCGGCTTTTACACGAGACAATGTTGTCATTTGCATAGCAATAGCTAGGTCCGGTAGCTTGAAAACAACTGAGTCTCTGTGGCTGATCCGAAGACAAGGCTTAGCAATAACTTTGCTGAACCTTGTCAAATTGTGAAACAAAGTCTTGTTTAGCTGCAGTACCTCGTTAATTTGTTGGAAGAACCCTCTTTCTGTGTTTTACTTCATTATACCTATTATCTTGCCAAACTCCCCAGAACGAATTAAAACTCAACTTTGGATTTGATAGTATAAATGTTAGTTTTTAATTATTATTTGATTGTCTCTAACCTGTTGGTTTTTACATCTAGCGACTACCTGTTCAAACTGCTTCTGATTGGTGATTCAGGGGTGGGAAAGTCTTGCCTCCTGCTTCGATTTGCAGTAAGAATTTTCAGTGTTTAATGTTATTGGCTTGTTGGTCAGTGTTCAACATTTGAACACTGTGTGTCTGTGTGAATTTGTGTTTTTGTATTTATTATTATTCCTTTCAGGATGACACCTACACGGAAAGTTACATAAGTACCATCGGCGTGGACTTCAAAATCCGAACGATTGAATTGGACGGCAAGACCATCAAACTACAGATTGTGAGTTTAATACAGCCCCTCTGTCCTCTGAAGTGGCACTGCAGTTTGCTGGGAGCCATGTCGTTTTTTCGTTCATGAAATTATTGATTTTCTTTTGACTTCTGACCTTAGTGGGATACAGCTGGTCAGGAGAGGTTTCGCACCATCACCTCCAGCTATTACAGAGGAGCTCATGGCATTATTGTGGTCTACGATGTAACCGATCAGGTGAGTGACGCCTCTACAAAGACTATTTATTAAAGGTGCTCCACGTAGGATATTTGCATTGTCATTGCAGAAAATATCCATGATATGTCTGATAGTCATGTGAGAAAGTAAATACACACCCTGGAGTTGTCTTTTTTCTTACATATTTAGACACATGGTTATTTCAGCTACGTTCCAATCATGTTTGTTGATTAGGCACCCCCATTTAAAGAATCACACCAAACATTGTTTTGAAACTATGCAATTAAAATTAAAATTAGCCTTCCATAAACTGTTACAAAGCCATTTCCAATCAATTTGAAGTACATTGTTTGACTGTCTGGAGGATCATCTTCAAATGGAGAAAATTCCAGAGCACTGGCAATCTACATACGACAGGTCATCCCACTAAATCCACCTAAAGATGCTTATGGAAGTCTCTTGACTCCAGGGTAATATCAAAAGATCTAATGACCTGTCTTGCCATAATTGACGTTGTGCATTAGCAAACTGTCAGAAGGAGACTGCACAAACTTGGCTCGACATGGGCGGACAGGAAGGAAGACTAACAAAAAGATAGACACAAATGACATTTGCCTGACAACACATGATAAGGGCTGTCAACGACCAAGGTACGTGCCCATACTACTACCACCAGATGAGTGGGGAACAGTGTGCTACAGAATAAATAAATATTTGGATACAATTGCTCACCTGTGCCTTGGGCAACAAAAAAAGAATACTGATAAATGAAAGGGGATGTTTGATGTTAGGGTGGGCGTCACACACAGTACCAATTTGGAAACCATGTTTGTTAGAAAATATAAACAATCAACTTGTCGGCTGAATGTGGTCAGACCTATTAAAGATCAAAACTACTGGAAAAATTTGCTGAGATAAAGGTAAAGTGGTTTGGCCGCAATGCCAGATGCCATGTTTGGCAAAAATGAAACACTGACAATAAACGGAAAAACCACATACCAATCTTTAAACTTTGAGGTGGTGGCATTATGGTTTGGGCTGCTTTGATTCCTCAGGGTCCGGCCAACTTGCTGTCATTGAGTCAATCAACAACATATTGTACCAGAGAATAGTTATTTCAGTCAGAAGGGGCTTTCACACCGACAAGTGGTAATGATACCGCCTTTATAGTTTTCAATGTATGCACAATGACAGATTTGCCTCTCAGAATGGCGGTTGGCCAGTCAGAGACAGTGGGCAGGGTTTGTGTAGATTTACAAAAATTTTAATGGCAGCAATAGAAAACTGGATTTATATTGGTGTCTGAGTATCTGGAATTATGACACCACTTGGGAGCTATACAGAGAAGCCACAGAAAAAGCTAGATATGGGGAGGAATTTGCTCAAGACAAGACTTTGAATCCCTGGTAAAATGTGGCCACATAAAATATGCCATTTCAGGGAAAATAATTTTAATGAGACCACAAGTGCATCGTTTCGACCACTCATGTGGTCACATCACGATTAAGGGATTCCAAGTCTTGTGCAAATGTTTCCCCATCTCCACAGACGGGTGACGAATTAAAGGAAAAACTAACAAAGTGTCTTGGTAAAGAGTTGGGCCACCACATATTGCCAGAACAGCTTCAATGCGTCTTGGCCTTCCAAGAGTTTCTGGAACTCTACTGGAGGGATGGAACCATAGATATAAAGCTGTTATCTGTGGATGGAACTCCATTCTTCCAGAAGATATTCCCTCGTTTGGTGTTTTGATCATGGTGGTGCACGTCTGTCCAAAATTTCCCATAGGTTTTCAACTAGGTTGAGATCTGGTGACTGCCAAGGCCATAGCATATGATTCACATCATTTTCAGACTCATCAAACCATTCAGTGACCCCGTGCCCTTTGGATGGGAGTGTTGTCATCCTGAAAGAGTCCGCTCCCATCAGGATGGACATTTTGCACCATAGGATAAAGGTGATCACTCAGGTTTTTCCTTTTATTTGTCACCCGCCTATACATATTATTTGTATCACTTGTACTTCAGATTACCTTTATTTTACTTATTTAAATGTATATAGCGTAGAACAATTGTCTCAGGTCATGACAGTTGAGGCTGCCCCAAAGGAAGTGAAATTGTGTCTGGTTCAAAGACCGCCCACTTCTGCCTTCTCTTACCGCCCCAGTTCAAGACTGCCTGCCACTGTTGAAAAATAAACCTTCCACCAAAAGGACGTACTGCTGGCATTTTCCTCTTTTAGTATGTTAGCACCTAAAAGGGACAACACCAGCTATTGAAACTAGAGGTGTACTACTTTATGCTGATTCTTGATGAATAAATGATTGTGAAGTATAACCTTTCAGTGTGATTTGTTGAATTAGGTTACCTTTATCTTTCAGTAGTGTTATAGTGAAGATCATATATCATTGTGTCCAAATATGCGGGAAAAAAGGTCTTTCCATGACATGCACTTTTTCACGACTGTATATATTTTTTTGAGCATCTAAACAAAAATCTACTTCTAAAATACAGAATTTGTATTTGACAGCAGGAGACACTTTTTTGTCAGAATGGAAAAGCTGATTGGACTATGTCTGTTTGAGCAACTTGGGCGAGCTGCCAATGTAGAAATATCTCTGTTCCACGTTGGAAAGGTTCTACACTTTTTTGCTCTAATTCAGTTATGAATCAACAAGCACTGAATAGTGTAGGGAATAGTACCTAAAATAGTATCTAAATTGCTGCTACATGTCTTCTCAACAATGACAATATGTGTTTTTACAGCTGTTTAAAGCTGGTGCATGTTTTCCCCCTGTTATGAAGAAATTAGATGCCAGGGAATATTTGTTTTGAATGTCTACTAGTGAGGTTGCAGTTCATCTAGCTTCCACATGGGGGAGCTAGGTGTACCACCTTTAATGTCTGGAGTATATGTAAAGGGGAGTAATAGTTACTAAAGTGTCTGGGTTCTTGCTGCATACGCCTGCTTTTGAGGGAACTCCGTTGGAAAGACAGAAGCCTTACTTTATACAGGCAAGATTCCCTGAAATGTTGGTGTCACAATTATTTTGTGATGGCTAGTGTCGTTTTACCAACCCGACAAACGTCATGGTATCACCCGGTGACTAAGAACACAGGACGCATGTTAGGATGTGAACCTGCGGCTCAGATGTGTCCTATAAAATGTATCTGCCAGATATTTTGTATTGTCCAGTGACAGTTTTTTCAGCTAATTTTATTATACACATTTCTGTAAAGCATTTGGAGGGGGAGCTGTATCGCATTGTGCTCTGCTGTAGCACTTGTGAGCGAGAGACACATTTTGACAGACTCCAAAAATGAGTTTGAAGGATTCAGCTACATCCTTAGTATTTGCCCATGTTCCCCTTTAACATTGATTAACATGGAGGGACCTTCTCTGTTGCCTAGGAATCTTACAACAATATAAAGCAGTGGCTGCAGGAAATCAACCGCTACGCCAGCGAAAATGTCAACAAGCTGCTTGTGGGTAACAAGTGTGACCTCACCACCAAGAAAGTAGTAGACTACACAACAGCCAAGGTGAGTCCACCAAAGACATGCATACTGACACGAATTTGTTACAGCATGTGAATTATGTATACTCTGTGGCCTTTGTAGCTGTCCACATGATCGTTCATGAACCCTTCGGACATACTGTGTGTCAGTTACAGTACAGTCTCCCAAGCTGGGGCGGCAGAGTTGCCTAGAGTGCAGAGTCAATTAGGTAAAAAAAAAAAAAGTCATTTGTACCTAAGAAAGGGTTAAAGTGGCTGTAAACACCACAACAAATGTTATTAATGTTCATATGATGTGTTCGTTATAATCCTAACAACCCACCTAGTTATGAACCCCAATAAAGGAAGGAAAATCCTGGTTGACATGGGTGTGCATTTCACTCTTTAAAAAACATGTTGATGTCACAGATTAACAATCGCACCTGGCAACAGTCAAATAACCATTCACCACTGACGTCACCAACAGCCGTTAATCCACGTGCAATGCAGAATATGGCCCAATGTTCAGTAGAAGGGTTGGGTGGTATGATGATAATATGGTAGACCGTGATATTTGGAAATAACGGCGTGAATTTCAATTCCAGAATGAAATGCAGTTCTCTGACCTAACCATTGTCTGTTAGGACAGAGAATTGCATTTCACTATCTGTATACTTTTCAGGATGTGACATCACTGACCTCAGTGTCCTGTGGCCTCTTATTACCATGTTCCCAAAAGAAATGCAACTTCTGCGATTTGGCAGCATTTTGGTTTCCAAGCAAAGAACAGGGAGAGGAGCTAGCAAACTTACATGCAAACACAACATTTTTGCGTTAAACTTTTTATTTATTATTTTTATATGGGCTTTGTCTATATTGTGAGGTTATAAATGTAAAGTTTTGGCTATATTCATGTGCCAAAGTTATTGAATCATTGAATTGAGAAACCTCTGATTAGATTAGATTCAACATTTATTGGTTACCTCTGCAACCCTAACCCTAAGAGAGGAAGATTAAATGAAATGAATTTAAAAAATGTTGATTTATGTTAATATAAAACGTCCATAGCCAGTGATTCCCACAACATCTCTGACTCCAAAGACCTTAGGGAGGCTTGCGACAACATCTAAACTGTCGGAAAAATATATTTCCCCAAATCACTTTTTGGTTTTACACTTTGGCATGTTGTAATAATAGTTTTAATAAGCCCATTTTATCTGTGATTTCTAATTTTGTATTCAGCAATTATTGCGCTATTTAAAATGGTCCAGAAAATGTTTAATTATAAATTGGGGCTTCACCAATACATATGGGTCACAGAGTGCCCACTCATTCCTCTCCTGCTTGAACTCTCTCTACTTTTCATTGATGATCATTATTACCACTCAAATGATATGATTTGGGGGAAAAGGTAGTTTAAATCAATAACATATTTATGTTAACATTTAAATGCAGAATGCAGATAATTGCCTTAGTCAAAATTATAGGTCAGTTAATTGATACAACTGTTCTGCACAAATAGTAATTAATTGACACGTCTGTTCTGCACAAAGACAAACTTCTAATTACTACATCGTAGGTGAAAGTGATTTAGGTCTAATGTATAATGTAGCTGTGCACGCTCTCGTTTCTTTCAGCTGCAATGACAGGCAGGTGTGGTGTTGAAGTTTCTATTAATGACAGTTATTACCGTAACTAGTTTCTTACTTAGTTCTGACAGACATACATGTTACGGAAATCGCTTATTTTGAGATAACCAAAGCAAAAACCCGCAAGGCGTGCGTTTGTTTGTCTGGCGCTCTGTCTCTGGCTGACCTCACCACGTAAACCAGACGTTAAATCCAGTAAATGTTTTTAAAGGTACACAGCGATTTATTTTTTTCAACAATTCCACAAGCCTGAACCCAGCCGGGGCCGATTACAGTCTTTAGTACCCAGGGCCGAGGCCTTTGGTTACCTGTTGGGTTTGAACTCAAGTTTCTAAGCCTCTGATTTGTGTTTTGTTTAGTGCATTTCACATGGCAGTAAGTATATCGTTAAGTAATAGATTTTTTTGTTTTTATATTTTATTTAATATGTAACTATAGATCTCGCTACCATAACATTATGCCTAGTTAATATTAGCCTTGTTATCAAACTTTTGAATTTAGCAACTGTAGTTAATAAAGGTGAGATTGTATCTGTAATCAACCTTTTCTGAAGGGAATTAAGGCTCAAGTCCATCAGACACAAGAGTTCCATGTTAATTTCTGTTGACTGGAGATAGCCATGAAGTAATTTGCATAGGTATTTGCAAATGTGCATTTTGGTGTTGCAAAGACATCTCCCTCCAGCCCCTGCAATGAATTTTTATTACCCCGGTAATCGTATACCGCAGTAATATTTTGGGACGCTATGAAAGAATGGATACCGCCCAACTATATTCTGTAGCTTTTCCCCCCAGGTCAGAGCTGAACTAGTGAACTTATTTTCATCCACCCAATGTACTGTGTGATTGTTTAGATAGCAACATTTGTAGCTAATGCAAGCTAACATTACCTGCTTCTGTAGTTGGTAATAGCATTAATTTTAACTTGCTAGCTCTTTGTGACTTCAGTGAACATTACTATTTAGCCAGTTATCCAAAAAAGGCAAAGTTACATACTGAACTAGCTTTTTTTATCACAAACTACCTATATGTACAATCAGGTTCTGCTGACCAGTGCATCTTGTTGCCGAGGTAGTAGCGAGGAGTACAACTGACACCGTAGGGTCAGTCTGGCTAATCCAATTGCTAAACCTGGTGGACATTTGTAAAACTGTGCGGAGATAAATGGTCGCTGCACCCTGGTCGCTGCACTATAATATTTGTTATATGCTTGACATGGCTCTCTACAAACTTAAATCAATCCCTGAAATTAAAAAGTAAGGAAATGCTTGGAGTAATATTTAACAATAGCAATGCATATTTCTGACAACACTATTACCTTTCAAATTACTGAAGTAACAGATTTTTAAGAAGATTGCCAAATTAGGTTCACCAGCCCTTTGCCGGAAATAAGAATGTGTTCACAGTCATTTTTCCCTGGTTAAATAAGGGTGGAAATAATGCTAATTGACTTTTGCCCCACTCAAAACAGGACTTTGCTGACTCCCTCAACATCCCGTTCCTGGAGACCAGTGCAAAAAACGCAACCAACGTGGAGCAATCCTTCATGACCATGGCGGCAGAAATTAAGAAGCGCATGGGGCCCGGTGCCACTGCGGGCGGAGACAAACCCAACCTGAAGATCGACAGCACTCCTGTGAGGCAGTCTGGTGGAGGATGCTGTTAAGACCTTCCCCCGTCCTCTCACATGGGGTGTAGTGACTGTATTAGGGTGGTGTTTCTGACAGAACAAGGAAATACGGTGATGGATGTGGAGGTGGTGGGATCTTCAAGAACTGACTGACATATTTTCATGTTGACTGGGTGACAAAGGTTTGTGCGGAAGGAATAGTTTCCCACCCTGCCAAACACTCCCTCTTTTTATTCACTTTTTATACGTGCAGAAGTGGAAACATCTTAATTGAAAAATGCAGTTGGCATTGTAAGGCTCCAAACTGAATTTTTTTTAGTTAATCTAGCACTTTCTGTTTCTCTCAAAGATATGTTGGTCGGGGTGTTTAATTGCACAAATGCACATTTACATAAGTGCTTGAAAGAAATCATGAATGTTTTTTTGATATTATCCCAATGTTTGACCATATTATCCCAATATTGCCCTCAAACGTCTTCTTTCTTCCTTTGATTTATGTGGGTTTCATTCTTTTTCAGATAAAACATAAAACCAGCATGCTCCGGACCTTGTTGGGCAGGGATCAGCAACAATATTTTTTCATAAATAAGATAAGGGTAGTGATTGTGTCTCAGTGTATTCGAGGGATTAAGTTTAATGTTATTTTAAATTACAGTCTCTTTGGACATGTTGTCAATTAGTGAACACGTTGATTTTAAAAATAAAAAAGTATATATAATTATGTTCCGACCCCCTGCACATCCACTCCGACCAAAATCGTCCCGCGGCGGCAGAGTCTAGCTGAATCCTCATGTTAAACACCTCTGCATCATGGCCTAGTCTGACTGCTGAACGCAAGGAGATGAATAAGAGCCATTGACTTAGACAGGCAGCTTAATTCTTATTTTTGTATTTTTCTTTTATTAAATGTGCATCTGGTCTTTTTCAGAGCTGGTTGGACTAGCTTGTGAACCGATATGAGAATTTGTCTGCCTGTGCCAACACAGCCTCTGTGACCTTTAACCCAGAGGCTATATGGACACTCCAGAACACATTGTGAGAACAACCTCCATACGCACCATGTGTTCTTCCGAATTCAGATTTACAGGTAGCCATGTGGCCCATAAACAAAAACCATATATACGTAGCCATTAGGCCAATGAGAAAATGAGAACAGGGTCCAGTAATTATTACGAAGTTCACAAACTAGGGGCAGTACGGCCAATGGATATCTGCTATCAAGTTGTCCAAGTCTTTGTTTTAGTCATTGCTGTTAAATGCTGTTATTACATGTCGGTTTGACTCTGTTTTTTGATCTACAGCAGGTGTAACTGTGTTACCACTCATGTTTCATGAATGAAAGCCAGCCCGAAGGTCAGTAGTATTGGACTGTTTCTGTCACGAGTGCTAGCTGCCGGCCATAAACGTTAGTGGGTTTCAGCATGTCCAACGCTTCTGTGTTTAGTTTGTCTTCATCTCACGTCCCAATGCTGCTGTAGCATTAGACCTTAACTCACCCTGACGCCGTCTGGACGACCACATGTGGTTGGTGATCAGGCAACAGGTTCATGTGCTATTAGTCACCAGGATCCAGCATAAACGAAGGTTAGACTTTGATATTTGTTTGAAAATATCTTTGGTATGGCGCATACACAATCGTTGTTATGTTTTACTGCTCGCTCAAACTTTAATTGCACATAAGTCTGTTGTAATGACGTGATTGAGAGAAAGGAGAAAAACTACCCCAGAAAAAAAAAATCGCCTGGGCACAGACTTTGAAAATGTTCCTGTATTTCGGCACTTGGATGGAAACTGTGCATAGAAATAGAATGACTAGAACAGACTGGTGAGTTGAATCAGTGCCATTCTGTTAATTCTGTATCTATGCTTTTAATCCTATCATTACCTGTCCCAAATAGCAGAGTAAATACAGCCAAGCTGTTAACTGTCTAATAATTCCACATGCCTTTAAGTGTCACCACATCCTTTGCCTTTGTTGATAAAGAAGCATCTTCATGTTGGATGCTAAACCAGTGAGTGTTTGATTGTTGTTTAATTTAGTAAAACATGTTATTTTTAAATAATTACTAGACAGATAAGGCTTCCTCAATGTATGCTGTTTGACATTTCCCCTTTTTAATTATCAATCACTGATTTTATAGCCACTAATTCAATCGTTTGGCTTTTGGTCAAGGAAGGGATGTACAGTAATAAATCGGTATTGTTGATGATGGTTATTTCTTATTTGCTGTGGACAATGTAAGACGCTCTCAATGTCAAGGACATGTTGCAGTCCATAGTAATAAAATATATTGTTATTATTATGATGATTATGAGTTTCTTGTGGTCACTGTGGTTTATCTGTCTATTCATAATGAAAAGTACCATGTAATACCTTTTAATGACCAGCAGAGGTCAAAGTGAGCACTGAAACTTTACCTGGCTATGGTAAAGCTATTATCAGCTACCGATAATCCCCTTGAGCCACACACCATCTGTCATAAGAGAGTTCCCTGAAACAAGCCAGGTGTATGCTCACATTGTTCAACATCTCCTGTAGGCCGGCCCCTTCTCAGGTCGGGGATGACCTGCAATCTGAATGGTCTCAACACACGTGTGCCAGTTGGAAGATAAGGTTGGAGTGTGAAGGGTGTCCATTCTGTCCTGCTTACTCTTCTTATGTCGGGGGGGGGGGGAGATAATCCCAGTGTGACCGAAAAACAATTCACCAGCGTTAACATGGGTAGACCCAGGTTCCTTCCTAACTGACGCTTTACATTAACACCAATGTCCATCTCTGTCCCCTACTGCAACCCATTTCCACCATGTTATTGAGCAGCGGCCCCTCAGGGGACACTGAAAGTTCTCCTGCCCTCTGCACATATGCACCCAGCTGCTGAAACCATGAAACCAGACTCTCGTTTAATGCGCAAATACCCCCCTCCCCCCACACACAAAAACACACACACATTCATTTAGGCTTTAAAGTATGTGTGCAGTTTGTCATCCTGTTTGTAAATTACAGTGGTGTGATTGCTGTAGTGTTTTATGTTGTGGTATTCCACGTCTGTGTTTGGTGCCTGCACTGCCTTGATATTCATAAGGACAGGTGTGTGTATGTGTGTGTGTACGTGTGTGTGAGATCCTGGTTTTACATGTGGTCACTAGAAGATAGTAAAACCTGGAAATGCACCATAAAGATGGCCTCATGTACTGTATGTGCATTAATTTCCATCCCAGACTTTCTATCTGACCATAGCTACTAAAACGCTTGAATATATGACTAATACCTTCATGCGCAATCTATGAACTTTAATGGGTAGGTATGCAACTAACCCTGCTGTTTTCTCTGTCTTTCATCCATCTTCTTCCTCTTTAAAGGTAATTTAGTGGGCCTGGTGCTGTGTCATTTAGTGAGCCCGGTGCTGTCACTCCTGCAACTGCATGGGCCTGCCTCCTATTGGCTCAGTTCTGGAGCACCAGCGGAGCGTCTTGGCTCTGTTCTATTAGCTGGGAGCCGTTCTTTTTCTTATCCTACACTTCCTCCTAACAGACCTCTTCCTTGGTATAGCAACTGTCTGCAGCCTGGCACCTACATCACACACTGCATGCTCCTGATGTCACCATAAGATCCTCACCAATGAGCTTGTTCTCTGTGAGTGCCATCTTGCATGCGTGGAATGAGAGACTGCTGAGCTGGTTTCTCAATTGACATGCTGTTGCCTTTTCTTTGTGGGAACCTTGATGTTTCCCTTTGCGACAGTTTGGTCTGACAGTCTAAAATAATTTATATTGTATGTGGACAAATTTCAACTGAAATACAGTGCCCTCCATAATTGTTTAGATGGTAAACTCTTCTGTTTGATCTAAATCCAAATTCTTACAGTATAAACTGAAAAATTACTATGAGGTTTTTAGTAATGGTTCCCAGCTATTATTTCGGCATGTTTGTGTTGTACATACTGGTTTTACATTCATTTTAGAAAAGACCTCTTCCTAATTTGCTCTCACTTTTAGTTTTAGTTACAGACAATGCATTCAAACCAATGCTCTCCTTGAGCAGGTTAACTTGAATTAGGAACACCAACTTACAAAATTAATGTTTTTAATAATGCTGATAGAAGAGAGTGAGGATGCCACAAGCTGGTGTTCCTTCTTTTAACCAGTAAAAATAATGTACATACAAGGCCCTTATGTTTGGTACAGTGGCTCTCAAAAGTATTCTCCCCCTTTGGACCTTTTAACATCTTATTGTGCTACAATATGAAATGAAAATGGATTTAATCAGGAGTTTTTTCCTCTGTTCAACACAAAAATCTCAAATTGAAAAATAAAATCTACAAATTGTCCTAAATGAATTACTCATGTCAAACAGAAAATAATTGATTCATAAGTATTCACATCCTTTGCCTATGGCAATTTTAAAGGTGTTACAGTATTCCACAGCTGAGCTGCAACAAAAACTCACATTATATCTCAGTTAGAGTTTGCCTTGAGGTATGTAGGAGACACTGAGACAAAGTGGAACAGGATTTAATCAGACCATTGAATCCTGTTCCACTTTAGCTTTCAACACTAAGCTCAAGCCAAACACTACACATCATCCTGAGAAGACCACCCCTACTGTGAAGCATGGTGGTGGCAGTAGCATCATGCTATGGGGATGCTTCTCTGCATCACGGCCTGGAAAGCTTGTGGAGACAGAAGGCAAAATAGATGTAGCAATATATAAAGTCTGCAAGAGATCTGGGGACTTGGAAGAAGATTTATCTTCCAGCAAGACAATGACCCCAAACATTCAGACAAAGCAACACTGTAATGGCTTAAAAACAAAAAGGTCCAGACTTCAATCCATTTGTGAATATATGGAAAGAGAAAATTGCTGTTCACCAAATGTATGTGGGTAAAATGTGGGTAAAAATTGCTGTGTCCAAATGTGCTATCAATTATTTTCTGTTTAGTATTTGTAATTCATTTAGAACAATTTCTAATTTTTATTTTTCACTTCGACTTCATATACTTTTTTGTGTTGATCAGTGGAAAAAACGTATTAAATCCATTTTGATTTCATACTGTAACACAACAAAATGTGGGAAAGTACAAGGGGGGTGATTACATTTGAGAGCCACTGTATTTGGTCACATATCAGTTGCATGCAATAACTCCCTGAAATGTGTGACTCACTGAGTCTTCTCTGGTGATGCCCTGTCAGGCCTGTACTGCAGCCACCATCATCAGTTTGTTTTAAAGTATTTCTTTAAGACCAATCTTTAACAAATAAAAAGCGTGTTCAATTAAAATGAAATCTGGGTATATCTTGGCCAGTCACTATATTTCACATTCCTCTTGCCATCACTTGGTGACATGTTAACCTTTCAATTATTTGTCTACAATACCTTTTCCCTTGACTCCTGTTTTTAAAGCTTTAAAAGTTATTTTTTCTTCGCCATTGTTGTCACTTTCATTGTAGAGACGAACCAGGGCTTCCTTGACTAACCAGGTCAATTGTGATTTGTCATCTCAACTGTGCTATTTAAGGATGTCCCAAACTATTGTTTCTGATGAGCTTTAGGTTTTGGCTGTTTTAAAATAATGTTTTTAAACACTATATTGGCTTTCGGTAATGTCACTGACACCTTTTCAATTTTGGTTTTCATGTTGACAGTAATAGCAGATTCTAAGGGCAGTTGTTAAGACCAGGCATTGACATATTGATATATGATTGATATATATATATATACACAATATAGACAGGCATAAATGATGTGACGGAGCACATCTGAGTTATATGAAAAAAATAAAGAAAAAATAATTTCAGGACTATGCAAAATTGAATATTTATTTTACTATTTCTGGTCCCAAGTTGTTCCTTCAAAATACATTGAGTCCTTGAAATGTTTTCTTTCTTCATTTCTCTGGAGCTCCATAGACTAACAATAACAACCTCTCAAAAAAATTGTCCCAATACTTATGCTGCCGGGGGGGACTATGTATAAAAAGTATTGTCATTTGTAAATATTGAAACTAATATTAACATAACCTCAAAGTAAAGCTGATAATACTATACAGTACTTTAGAGGTCATAGTTTAATGTCAATAGTTTTATTTTAAATCCAAACTTTTAAAACATGTACCCAAAAGGAGAAACAAAATGCTTCCCTGTCTCAATACTTCCAGGGGGCAATGTATTAACCAATTTTTCTGTTACGACTACAGACTAATGGTAATTTATATATTCCATCTCCCAGCATGACCTCAAAGAAAGAAAAGAAAATAACTGTTTTCTTCTTGGAATATTTATGTTTTGTCCCTGGGGTATTTTAAATGCCCATAACAAATCCATTCAATATTTATCTTTTGTCTCTGGGGTTTTTAAATGCCCATAACAAATCCATTCAGCTTGCTCAGTAGATATTTCACACATATGGTTGTTGGTGCATTCCCCTGACAGACCTTTGCAGGGAACAGTGTATGGTTTGGTGAGGTTTTGTACCATAAATTCTCATAAACATTTAGAGAGAGAGAGAACTTGCTTACATTAATAGCTAAATAGTTTTCTTAACTAGATTGCCTTAAATTGCTAAAAGTGTCTGTGAAGATTAACTTTGCGGCCCTAAAATGATTCCCAAATCTCCAGTCGTACATATCTGGCCCTACGTCCCCCTAATCCGGCCTATTATAGTAATCATTGTGGACCACCGGGCTTCAGTCCTGGTTCTGAAGAGCCACAGGGGACTACATGTTGTGTTTGTGTTCCAGTGTAAATGTATCAAAGTAATGTCGGATAGAACATCCGCCCACCAGGAAGAAATTTTCCTGAAAAGACAATAATGTTGAGTAAGATGCAGAGCAATAACTTATCCAAGCTTTGCAAGAGCAGACATTTCCTGAATGTGTGAAAATATTTCCTGTGTCTTGTGCTGCAGAACCTACTCTCCAGTACAAGGCACAAAGGCTGATGTACACTGATCATATGCGATGTAAGACTGTAAATGGAGTGGAATGCTCTGTGGTTATTTTGTTTCATTCTTCCTCAATGTCCAGCATGTGTTTAGCAGCTGTCAGCTTTTTGCCCAAGGTGTACTTGTCATCTTAACAGACTGGTGCACATGAAAACGATTGATGTGGTTTGAAACAACAGAAACACATTTTAAGCCTATAAAGCTCTCTGAATGGACTCAGACGCCCTGGTTTAAGATGGTGCCTGCCTGAAAAGGAGACTATTATTTCCATTCTTTCTGTTTTCTCAGGTTTGAGAGAACCTGGCTCAGAGAGGCTGCTCAGAAAGCTCAAGGTCCAGGAAACTTTCATTCCAGCGTCCTCATGAGGCACAGTGGAAACAGAGCACGAGGACAAAGAAGCCCCATCACAGAGAAGTAACTGGAGACTGCCTGGAGTTTATTACCATAAGGTAACGGTTGAGCTAAAGCCCCCCACTATAGCCAGTTCACAGGCCAATGGCCCTATGAGATGTCCAAGTGACCCCCAGACAGCAGGTTCAGAATCAAGAGCAGAGATCAGAGGTCCTGTATGTGTCATTCTTCTGTGAGCCTAAATAAATACAGACCCCTCAACTCTTCTATGAATATACCTAAGATCAAAAGGGTTATTGCTGACTATGAATGTGCATATGATGGAGGGAGAATAAGGTTAAGTTAAGTTGTTAAATCGAGAGAGAATTGACAACCCCTGTCAAGCAATAAAACAATTATCGTCTGGCATATTTAAAGATCTACAGTTTGGAATCCCTTGTTAGGAAATATAAAAAGCTAGCACAATCCAACTGGAACATTATTCACCAAATCAGCAAAAGACAGAAGGGTTTCATAATGATCAAGGGCTATACCAAATTATTCCAGAGACAACAATAAACTGTTACATTAAAACAATTAACCATTTTGACAGGAGAGCAGTTCAACAGCAGAAAAGTAGTGAACTTGGTCTTTTTGCATCTCCCAGGGTGACTCACCAGTCTCAAGGACTTGATTCCCGTAAAGCTTTTATGTGGCTATCCCTTTTCTGGAATCACCTCATATTGTTAATGCATTTAGCATGATCCAGTCACGTTATACATTTTAGAGTCCTTCTCATGGACGTCGAAATATTTCCTTTGCTTACAGAGAGAAAGAGGGAGAGACAAGTTGATGTGTGTAATTATCTCATCTGATAAATGAGATATTAGTTTATTTTGCACCCAAAATATTCTGCATTTAATCCCTTAAACTTTCCTTTGGACAGGAATTGTAGTACTTTTAAAAGCATAGCAACAGAAGTTGTTATTGCTTCTGCTTAAAGCTGTAATAATTTAGAGATAAATATTTCTGGTTGCCCTGAAAGGCTCACTGTAACTCATTGACATGATAGCTTTAGTCATCCCACTACACAGGATGGTAATCACTGCTGTAGTCTCTTGAAATAAAATATGTACATCTGTGAGTACAGAATGTATAGGACTATAAAGAGACAGTGTTTCCCCTATTTTTTTGAGCAACGGTGGGCCACCTTTGCAATATATCAGATGGCATTATTACATATTCAGAAGTGTTTCCAATATCATTTGCCTGGCCAAACATGAAACTTATCTAATTATTGGCTTGTAATGGTAATAAAATGGAAACAGGAAAATGAAAACATCTTTGCATTTTTAAATGTCTTCAATTGTTGAGCTGCTGTCAGAGCAGTTTGAGCAAAAATACAAGTATTGTTACTGATATGCCCTAACACTAAATAACTAAATTTAGGAAATCACTGAAATCTCCAATTACTTGTGTAGTTATGAAAGTAAAAATCACTTGGAGACTTGGTAATTAACAGCAGCTTTTAGCTAACCTGTTTGTGTGGCATATAGTAACTTTAGCTTGTTGGCCAAATAGCGAATGAAGTTGGAGGAAGACTAGTTCAGCTGAGTTAGCAAGCAAACTAAATGTTGAAATAGACATTATGAATACTACTGCTACAACCAGCATACTCAGCTGAGCAAGTCTAGATGTAAAATTGGTAGTTACTTGTCGTTTTCCTGTAGTTACTACAAGAAGATTTCAGAATGTGACCACAATTTATTTTGTTGTCTGCTAGATAAAATCGGAGTCCTTTGAGCGCTGCTATGGTGGTAGTTTTTTCCATGAGTATTTGAGTTATCAGACAGATCAGCCTTGTTTGACAAAGGCTATTAGCTGATATGCCTGATGAGTAGCCTACATTGTCTGACTCTTAAACTGGACTGTCTTAGCACAAGTGGTGACAGCTGCCTGTGACCATAATAAGTGCAAGTTGTGGATGGAGGAGGCTTTTCCACTTTTGTATGCACCTAAAATAATTTCTGCTGAATTAATGTTGGAAACACTATCTGTCCACTATGACTGCAGATTCTTACAATTTTCTGATATTAGAATGCAAAAATTCCACATCCTGATTGTTTAAATCAACGATAGGCTGTACTGCAGCACCCATGATGAAACACCTCCTCCTAGTGCCAACCAGAGACGGGGATGAAAGGGTGGCCAAACTCATCTTTAGCCAATCACAAGGTAATGTCACAATGAGAGTGACCAATCGAAGTTCATCATATCTTCCACCCCTTAATGGGTAGGCTGACAATGGCCCTGTATTCCATGAGGGCAGCCGGGCATGGCCGGTTGAGTGCCACCTGTCTGATTAACAACATTGTCATTACCAGCGAATTTGGCAAGATGAGTTCCACTCCCCTTTCATTTTCAACAAGGCCATGCAGAGAAAAATGTGAAGAAGATTGTGGGAAGACAAGCGGCGCAAACTCTACAGGTGGAGCTCTGCTCAACTATTTGAAGCAGCCATAGCTGAACAATCATCAAGTTTGCCACCCAAGGCTGGAAATCTGCAATGTTCAGCAAAGACAGCTGACAAAAATACTAGGATGGAAACGAATGTTAAGAATTTAGATTTTTAACAAATCAAGTCAATTATTTACTGCTAGAATTATGTTAGCTAATGTAGAAACAATTATGCAAGTTATTCAGTCACAAACTACATTTACAAAAGCGTCCTGTTATTTTAAGCAAAGCACTGTCAAGCAGAGGAGTAGGCAATGGTCAATACCCCCCTGTAATGCTCCCTTCATGGCCATGAGCACCACTTACCATGATTCCTGAACAGAAATAGAATTCCAGCCCAGAGTAGTTTTAATTGAAAATGAAAGCCCCCCTCTCTTCCACAAGTTGTCTGTTTGCAGCCGCCACTACAAAAAATTTTCTGTGAAAAAAAAACCTGTACTGGTGCCAAAAGCCACCTCCTCCAAAAAAAAGAAAGCATTTTAGTAATTTAGCTGACACTCAATTACAGTGAGTCTTATGCATTATATGTATTGCATACATCTGGTACCCAGAGTACTTCACCAGTTATTTTTTGTTTCAAAGAAGGAGAGTGGATGAGCCCTTTGGATGCTGATTAGGTTGCCATGATGATTTAAAGGCCTGGGTTGGAAATTTAGCCACAACGCTGGCATTAATAACCCAACTGTTACAAGTTCCTCAGAATCTTTGTGGCTGCACAGAGTCAGAACACCAGATTTACATTTCATCACAATTCCCTTTTCCATCTCTTCCCTGGGGAATTGGGATTTGATCTTTAGACAGAGGAGTGCATCTGTTCTCCTATCCAAGGGCCAAACAGGTCCAATCCTACATAGCTTCAGAGGAAAGCAAACATTTGGAGGCAGGGTGAAATAACATGAAATACCATCAAAAAGTAGAAAAGTATTGTCAAATATAGAGAACAACAAAAAGCAGAAAACTATTGTGAAATATAGATAACAAACCAAAGTAGAATGCCGTTGAAATATAGAGAAGAAAAAAGTCGAAAATTAGAAGTGAAACAAAGAAAAAACCCCACTGTAATAAAAAACCCAGGGAAAACATTTTAGTGGAAGAATTAGTGGAGGAGTCCTATCTCAAAGAAAAAAAAGCCTGATTAAACCTGATTAAAATCAGACATTGTTATGAACTCTTTCATGGGTGAAAGATGAGTCTCTATGCTCAAGTAGGTCAATCTTTATCATATCAGTCTTAGGCCCCCACTAATTCACCAACATAAATAATTGTTTACATTTCCACCAAAGATAAGTCTTGAAAGCAATGCCAAAGAAATTGTTGATGATGGAAACAGATAGATCACACTGCGTTCGACAGAGAATGTTGGCCAGAAATCTGAGTCCCCCCTGTCTGAGAAGTATTAAGCCCTGCAAGTAGAGAAGGTTAGCAAATGTTCCTTTTTTTTGCAATAATTACGAATGAACAGTTAAGACTAGAGAGCACCATCGTAATTTCTAGCAGATTTCACCTTAGCTCTCAAAACACAAACAAGTCTTACTGAAATATACTTTCTTACAGATATCTTTCATTGGCAGATATAGACTATATCCTCCACTCATCGATTCTAGCAGGGACCCAGAGGGGCTTTAACCCGCTGTTGTTGAACTATATTTATTTGTACAGCCACTGCTCCTGCAGCCGTGGATTTTGGTATGGACCCTAAAGACCCTATCATTTTTATTTCATGCTATGGTGTAGACATTTCCCACGATGATAAATAGGGCCATGTTGGGGAGCTTATGACGGTTCTGCTGACACTCCACCCTAATGGGATGTCTAAGCCCTGTCATTAGCAGGGTATAAACAGTGAACTCCACAGTGGACGACATAACTCCCTGAAATGTCTGTTCACGGTCAAGGCTTCAGAGTTCAACTTAGTTTTGATGGCTCAGTCATTTTTTATTAATGAATCCGCATATGTAAATCTTCTTTGTTGAAGAGTGATACCCTGAAAACATTTGCTTATGATTTTCAAACAGTTTGAGCCATAGGCTAAGAGAAGACGTGGATATTATTATCTTCTTTTTCCATCACTCTGTACCAAAATCAATGGGAATTTGTTCCCTTCCATTAGTTGACCACATGGCTTTAGTTAATTGTTTCAGTGTGTATAAGGCGAGTCCCCCGGCATGTGGAAGCCAATGTGAAGGATATGGGCAAGCCCATGGGCGGTCTTACTGACATCAGAAACCAGTGCTGTTTACATTAATACAACATTTGCGTTTAAACCTTGTCCTTTTGTCAGAAAATGTAGGAGAAAGAAACCCATGAAGTAACATATTGAATTATGAAATTACAAAAACAAAATCATATTTTCCAATACCAGACTAGAAAGAATAAAAAGACACCTTAAAAAAACACTGGAAGAGAAAAAAACACTGGAAGAGAAAAAAACACAACAATAAAAGTCTGTTTTTTTGCTCCAAACTACAAAGAATAAAAATATAACACTGGCAGCCACTGAAAGCAAGCAGAGCTGGGACTGATTACCTGGGCTGTCTTAACAGACACACACTACAGAAGGCAAGACAACTGGCCATCCATCACCTTAAAATGCAACTTTTTAATCTATTGTGTCTTAGTCTGTAGATCAGAAAATGTCTATGGTATTTGCACACTGACTCCAAGGTCCATAGAGACCCAGTCAGCACATGGTTTACACACATGCAGCAATAAGGACGACACATGCTATATGCATCACAGGTGAGGAGTAGAAAGGGAGGGAGGTGAAAGGGTAAGAGAGGTCATAGACTTTATTGCTCCAGGGACTTATTCAATTGGATACTACATCTCAGCATGATTATATGCAATTGATTCCATTCTGTGTTTAAACAACCATGTGTTCAACCTATTGGTATACTAAAATGCAACTTCAGTTCTAGTCCTTAAAAAAAAAAGGGTAAGTCTGACTGTCTTTGGAAGCAGGAGTGAACAGTACTGACTGTTATGCAGACTAATTGAAAAGCCAGACAGACAGAGCGAGTGAGAGGAGAGGGAGAAAGAGCGAGCCCTGCTTCAGACTATCTTTCCTGTGTCTGAGAGCAGCGCCAGAGAGGTCCGCGTGGGTCTCCGGGCTCTGTCTCTGAGCTGGTCAGATTTATAATGTCCTGGTGTCCCTCCCTCTGCTATTGCAGTGGTGAGGTCAGCAGGAGAGATGTAGTTCTCAACACCCCCTGCAGTTCTTGTGTCTAAAATAGGACCTCAAACATAATTCCACACACTGTAGCCAACATACCATTCCAACACAGAAACAAAAAGTTTAGAAAATGAGATGTTTAAAAATGATTAAGTACCATGACTGGTTTCTTTCGGTCAAGCCAGAGTGCTTTTCAGTCTACAATTATTACTGTGCTCAACATTTCAGACACACTTCAGCTAGGACTGGATGGCTGGTATTACATAACAGTGATGCATGTTGCTGACTTGGTGAATTGGTGAATACCATGTCAGCCAAGCTAAACACATCCCAAAGAACAGAATAATCCACAGACAGTGTTAGCATAACTTCAACGTGAGCTCTAGGCCTACTCCAAGTTTCAAACCATGCAAAGATAAATGATTCCGTGCTGCCAAATCAGTGAAAGAAATAAACAGTTTTTCTAGTCAATGCAATAAGTTATTTTATGATTTTTTGCTATTAATTTAATAAGTTTGTTTTGATGTGTTGATCAGCTGCAGGCAGGGAACTTTTAAACTGCGGAAGTGACGTATTCATGGCTTCAAATACAAACGTGAAATTTTAAATTATAATTGCAAATAAATTAGATTAAAGTGATTTCTTTTTGCTCAATACGATCTGTTGAGTGCAGGAAGTGACTTCATATAGCTCAAGTTTTCTATTTGTTTGCATTATAAACTCCAGCCAGCCGAGCAGGTCAATCTGACACATCTGGAACTTCCTACGCAGATGCCCTTGCCTGCATTCCTTCTTAATACACTGCCATACGCAGAGAAGCATTCCAACCTGTTGTTTTCCATCACTATGTCAACACATACTGTAAGAGGAATCCTGAACCCAGACCTTTAACCAGTGTTTTGATACTGATCTGTTAATTTGGTTATATATCTGTGGAGTCCTTGAAGGTCATGCACCCAAAACAACCCCCAGTACAAATGCACCCAGGTATCAAAAGCCAAAAGACTCCTATCTAGTATGTTTCGTAAGCCTTCAGCATGGCACTGTATCTAGCCTACCGCCGTATCGTTATGGAAAACTAGATCATGTAGCCATCTGGAAGGATATTATCCTGAACCAGAGTTGTTTGACTTGGAAAAGATTGGTAAGACTTTGGACTGTTTGAAAGCATATTTTACTCCAGGGATGGCTAAAAACAACAAGCTAGCATACCTGCTAAGGGAGTGATGCCATAGTCAGCCCAGAAGGATTGGAAACGAAAGATGGACTTAATTTACAGACTGTAAGAGAATAGGTTCACTGAACAAAAACAGCTATTGCTTGAACCCTGTGTCTGTTGGATGGCCTGTACGCTGGTTTGGTGCCTACGGTATTGGTAAAGCTACAATGAACCTTCTTGCTACTTTTCAATCTAACCCTAAAAAACTCAGCATGACAAAAAATAACGATTGCTCTGCATACTTTTTCATGTGCCCCAGGTTATGTAAACCTGTGTAGTTGCACATCTTGGCCCAATCAGCCAGCACTCAACCAATATCACAATGAATGTAGGCCCAGCAGTCTATACACATCTCCAGGCTTCTGGTGTGTGGATGGAATGAATGAACAGTATACTCATATCTTATTCGATTAATAGATCCAGCCACACATAACCTCTCTATATGTCACAGCCGACAGACATTTGAAAAAGAGACCAGGTGTTTACGAGAAGCTGGACAGGAAATTCAGTACCTGAAATCAATTATTTCACTATTGAATATACAGAACATCAGAAAGAGAATGGAAAAAATGTCTCACTGACCCGACCCTAGAATAAAAACAATCATGAATCTAATTTGCCAGTCTAAGTAACTGGGAAAATTAAACAGTTTCCATTATTGTGGATGGAAGCTGAAGTAGTTGATGTGGCGGGGGTGGTTGGTAGTAGTTTTGAGGGCCATTCCCTTTAAAGTTATGAGAACCATACGGCCCAAGGGAAAACCACCGTCCAGCGCGGCAGACCCCCACCTCTGCGCACTCAGTCATTATCCACCCCCTCTTCCAAAAACATACAGTTCTTTTTCCTTTACGTACCCTCCCTCTTCCCTCTCTATGTCCCTCCCTCCCCACTCTTTTCTTTCTCTGCAGATCAGTTAGAATGCTGCTACCAAGCCGAAGGTAGAGAACTAGGGAGCTGAGGAAAAGGCCTTAGACTAAATGTAAGCGAAGTGCTTTGCTCTGGACAATTGGTGGTGTATTAAAACGAAGCTGAAGTACAACTTCACTCGGCGAGACTGGTGGGAAAAAAAGACTCGTACTGATGGGGGAGATGAGCTGTGCCTTGCGTTTCTGTGCTCTCCTGGCAGTGCTGGGTACCTGCTGGCCTCCCCAGTCCTTGGCACAAGAGCTGCAGGAGCAAGATGCCCTGTGCACGGCGGTAGGCTGCTACGCTGTCTATTTCCAGCGCAAGACCTTTCGTGAATCTGCTAGGTTCTGCAAGGACAAAGGTGGTTACCTGGCAACCTTGAGGAGTTCTGAGGAGGTGACTGTGGTCCACGAGCTCCTGTCGTTGGTTGAGCAGCGCGGCCCCCGCGCCAGAGTCAGAGTGTGGATTGGGCTCCACCGCCAGCCGAGGCAATGCTCAGCCTCCCGACCCCTCAGGGGATTCCAGTGGATCACAGGCGAACAGGACACGGCGTACACAAACTGGGTGAGAGCGGACTCACCGAACACCTGCGCCGCGCCCCGCTGTGTCGTCATGACTGTCAACACCGCGGCCGAAACCCGGGACCAGGCGGACAACTTCAAGTGGCTGGACGGCTCCTGCACGCTGCCTGTGGATGGATTCATGTGTTACTTCACCTACAGGGGGATGTGCCCCACTCTGAAGAGTGAGGGAGGGGGACGCGTCTTGTACACCACCCCTTTCGGCCTGCTAAGCACCGTCCTCACTCACGTCCCCTTTGGCTCAGTGGCCAACATGCCCTGCCCGAACGGTGAGGAACGAGTAGAAGACCAGTCAGTTCTTTGCATGCTGAGGGAAGACGGTAACGTAGGCTGGTCGAAAGACACACCCCTCTGCTCTGAAGGCGCCCACGACTGGTGTGAAGAGGAAAACGGGGGCTGTGAGCATTTCTGTCAGAACGCAGGCGCACAGTATTACTGCAAGTGTTCCGAAGGCTTCAGGCTGGCCGAAGACGACCGGACCTGCCAGCCAGACCGTTCCTGTGGCACGGCCAATTGTGAGTTCGACTGTGAGGAGACCGTTAAGGGATACCGATGCAAGTGTCCAAATGGTTACCTGCTGGCCCCTAATGGACACAACTGCCTGGATGTCGATGAGTGTCTCCAGACGCCGTGCCCCCACATATGTGTCAACGTTCCAGGCACTTTCGAGTGCCGCTGCAACGAGGGCTATGAGCCGGATGAAGACGGCGAGTGTGTGGATGTCGACGAATGCAAAGAATCCAGCAGCTGTGAACATCAGTGTAAAAACACAGCTGGCTCCTTCACCTGCCGCTGCCGCCAGGGCTTCGCTAAGCTGCCCGGTGATCCGGACCTCTGCCAGGACATTGATGAATGCCAGATCTCCACAAGCTGCGAACAGTTGTGTCTCAACTATGTAGGTGGTTTTGAGTGCGTTTGTGAGGAAGGGTTTGAGCTGCAGTCAGACCAACGGTCTTGTATTGCCATTTCGGATGGCGATGATGAGTATTCTGCAGCTACCTCACCCTACCAAACCTCCATCACCTGGGCCCCCGAATTCCCAGACTTTATACCAGGCATAACACCTTTGGAGTGGCTACCAGAGCAGACCATCACTGAGAGGCTTCCAACTGACCTGGGCCGGTTTACAGAAGCCCCTCAGGAGGAGACAATCTCTACAACGATTTCTAACAGGCCGTCAGAGGACCATAACTTACCTTGGGTTGTTCTCACACGGAGAATGCCCGATCAGGACACTGTCACGCCCTCAGCCAGCTCCTCCAAGGAAGATGACAACACAAATAGCCAAGCAGGTGATCCTGCTGTGGTGCTGAGGGTTAGCGACGGCCAGCGCCCAGCAGTCAAGAATGACAAGGGAGTGGGGAGAGTGGTAGAAACCCTCGACAGTGACCCAGGGGTCAAGGCCACCCCTACCAGATTCAGTGTCCCACCTCAAGCCCAAACAACGGCATTTGCACCAGAGGACGAGCAGTCTGAAAGTAGGGGAAAAAAGAAGCATGACAAGAGCTGGCTACTAGTAGCACTCCTGGTGCCCCTGTGTGTTTTCATCGTGGTGATGCTGGCTCTGGGCATTGTGTACTGCACTAGCTGTGCTGTAGAACAAAACAAAAGCATCACCGACTGTTATCGCTGGATCATCACCTCCAAGTCAGAGGACAAAAACAAGGCAAAATCTCGTGCTTGATCAACAGAGGGAATATATATATATATATATATACACACACACACACACACACACACACACACACACACACACACACACACACATATATATATATATATATATATATATATATATATATATACATAAACAGTTGAGAAGGGAATGAATTAAAGACATGGTTGAATAAAGGACACTGACAGGGTCCAGATCAGCCTTCTGATGGCCTCTGCTGCAATCACTGTGAAACTGGATGTCTATATAATCCTGTGGAACATTAAAGTGTCCCTGTCCATCTACAGATAATGCTTATTTTGGTGCTTCAAAAATCACTGCAACATAAATTAAATGGTGTTTTTTTGGACAGTGGAAATTACATTGTCGAGAGGAAGGAGTTCCTTGTTCACTGCTGGTGCCTATTTCACCGCCATCAGAAAAATTGTTATACAACTGTTAATTCAACAGGTGCTACATTTTCCAATATTATGTATTGTAAACCTCGTTATTGAGGTTGCCCATAATGAACAGAATATTGAATGCTAATTTAAGACAAACAGATGACAAACAAGCCGGAACATTAATTGTATGGAGGTTAAAAGCAAAACTGCAAGATAAATGCTCCAGTTAAATAATATTTGGTTGCAGTTTTAAATGTGTACCCACTTGTGTTAGGCCTAAATTGAATTATGTTCTTCTAGATAGGTTGCACTGAACATGCATTTGGATTTTAATAAAATCAATAAACCATTGCTGTTTTGTTTGATTGATACACCTCATACTATGAAAAATTATGAATAATTTAATGTAACTTAGAATATACCAAGAGAAAGTCACTTGCCTTTTATTAGGAAACAGCGCCCCCAAGCAATTTGAGCCTACCACTACGTTTTTAAAAAGGTAAGTGAACACTGTCTGCGCCAGGGTTGAAAATAGTTATTTGTACAATTCCCACTGCGAAGGCACACATTTAAGCGTTACCTGCAACTTATCACTTTAACTAAAAATGTGGGGTACTCTACTTTTTTTTATTATTTCACTATTTAAAATTCCTCACAATCATCAGGACTTTTACTTGGCCTATAATAAATATCATTGCATACCCAGGTATTTATTTTGGTAACACTTCCCATACAATAATATTTTATAATGTATTACATGCATGCGGTGGTACTACTACTAACCTTTCCAGGCTGTATATCTAAAGCTTTCACATGGAATGTTTTTCTTTTTAATTGGTAAGATATAATATAATTATCTAAATTCTAAGTCATTAATAACACTTGCAGAGACTAACAGATATGTTAAAACACTTACAAATGTAGCCGGGAAAACACAATTTGTCGACGAGGATGGGATTCGAACCCACGCGTGCAGAGCACAATGGATTAGCAGTCCATCGCCTTAACCACTCGGCCACCTCGTCAGCTGAACGTCGGCGAAAACTATCACATCATATCCGGCAAAACGAATAACACATGCAATAAACATTTCTGAGCGAGCTTGTTTCGCGTGATGGAAAAAATTATAATTATACATTGGCAACGTTAGGAAAATAAGTCAATCTCCATTGACAGCTACAATTAAAAATATATATATATTAAAGGGGTAGGTAGCATTTAGTAATGACATCAAAAGTCCTACGTACTGCACCGTTCACTTATTAAAATGTAAATTCCAACGATTTTGATTGTTGTGATGTCATAGAGGGAAGGCAGCCAGAGGAATATTTGATTTGTCATAATCCTTCATGTATACCATAAGGATTTTAGATTAACTTCAATTGAGTCTTACCCCGACACGTCGTTTGAATAACTATGTAGATTTCGTCAGGACAAGGTAGGTTCGTCAACATATTTGCATCTATTCACTCTACAACAAATATTGACTAAAAAAAAGGCAAAGATATTGATAAAGGTATGATTTTCCTATAGACATTAACACAAAAATTTTGAGGTGGTGTAAACCTACACGAAACATGGACTTTATCTGAAGTGGATCTAAAAAAAACCCTATTGGTCATATATTAATGGTGTGGGTGTGGGCTAAATAACGCAGAGACTGTCAACAGGTTTTACCGCTAGGTTATATGGGATCTAGATTCTAACTTTTTTAGTCAATTCTCTAGATCTAACTTAATTGTGTCGTTAGACAGATGCATACTCAAATGTATACATTTCAAGCTACCAAATCATGTGCCCTCTTGACTACCGGTTTGAGTACATTTCAATAAAAATGTTGTCCAATTTACAAGCAGTTACTCTATTAAGGTTTCTATCCAACTAAACCTTTACATTATTACTGCATAATCTGGCCAGTGTTTTTCAAAAAAAATAACTACTAGCTTTTAACTGCAATGTCAAATTGAGCCACAAGTAAACCACTTTTTGTTTTTGGAATAAATAAACTATGTATGCATTAGCTTAGCAAAACACAATTTGTGCCAAAGAGCCTATCAGCAGAAATGAACCCACAGAAATCAAATAAAACAGCAGACGTCTGCAATCAGAAAGATTAAAGAGTGACTTACTGCTTGAATGCATGGGAGTGGGCTAACCATGTCTGCAGGTTCACCATGTTGATGTGTTGAAGGCGAATGTGGCAAGAAGCACAGAGGAAATGCAATACTTTGCCTCATGCCAAAATACTGACAATGGTAGGGAGAAAATGTTTTAAGTAGGAATTTTATATATGTTTTTATTGTTTTAATACAGGGCACCACTGTAAATGACATCTGCTGTGGTATGGTAAAAAAGCTTAAGTCTGCAAAGGGTGACATCCCCTAATCAGATTTCCCTCTCTTTTTGTTATATGTAGATAACAAGTTTAACATACATTGGAGGTATATATCCACTATATTTAAAAATTTCCATAATAGGTGTTCGTCGGGATCCTGAACACTGTTCGGTGAAAACCATTTCTTACTCTGCTCTCCTGATTCCTGTAGCTGGCAGCAAAATTACCTAGCTCACCTGTACAAATTAGGTTTATTCCATATACAAAATTCTTAATACCACTAACATCTTTGGGAAGTCCAAAATGGATTAATTCCAATAGTCTAGAGGCATAGGACGAGGCAAACACTTGATGTCTACTGGCTAACATTACCCAGTTGAAACTGGCTTGTTTTGCTCTGGGTCTTCTTTATGACAATGACAATAGTGCATTGTGGGTAGTTGTTCATTTAAAATATATATATATATATATTTTATCGAACTAGATTGTGACTACAACTCAGTTCCTACGTACAACTTAATTCCTTTCAACCTACCCTTTCACAATAACCTGTTTAATAACCTGTTTCAGCTTAAGGATTAGTTGAACCTAAAAATACATTTCCTTAGAAGTTGGGTGTGGATGGTCTGGTTGGGTGATGATGTGACTGAAAGCTGTGTTTAATGGTAAATCAGAAAATACCACTGGTAAGATGCAAAATTACTTAAAACAGCTAGTTGTGAACAGCTATGAGGCACCTCAGGGGTTGTGGTATTTGGCTGAAATACCATGACTAAAGGCTGAATTGCGCTGTGTATACTGATGGCCAGTGATTGTGTAAATATCCCCATGGGAAAGTTTTATGGGATGAAAGAAAGTCAAATGATCTCACAGAAGGCTACTATTGCAATCACACATTTTGCGGATCAAAAGACTTAGACATTTTACACCAAGCTTATTTAGCAGACTCCCTTATCCAGAGCAACTTGCAGTAAGGATTGCATACATTTTCATTCATTGTCTGGCCCCCATTATAATCAAATTTACAACCCTGGAGTTGTCGGTGCTGTGCACTACCAACTGAGCTATTTCTGGCCCATAGACATTAAATATAACATAATCACTGCACCCCAAGTGAAGGCCCACATTGGGGCATTTGGCTCTTAGACCTTATCATGACTGGATGGATACTGGCCATAGAACATACTTCCTCTGGCTCATTGCTTAAAAAGGTAAAATCACCTAAGAAAATAAAAACTCACAAAATGATTGATTGTAAGGGCACATACAGTTAAACATTGTTATCTTTATCATTGCAATAAAGTGCAGTATTTAGTAGGCTAATACATCATAGTTTGTATGTTAGGTCCATTTATAGTAATTCACAATAGGTTTTATCATGACAAATATATGGGCCTTACAGAAAGACTGGCATGATTTGTTCCAAAATAAACATAGTTCATGTTATCCATTCAGCATACAAAGTTGATGTTCCACAGCTGATTTTAGTAGCTGGCCTGGGTGTGTACATGTGGGCATGTTTGGTTGCGAGCTGATTTATTGCCAACGTTTTCAGGTGTGAGAATCTTAAGGCGGCCTGGTCCAGGACGGAGGTAATCTCTGACCCCTGGAGCAGGCAGCTGGTTGGCCCCAGAATCCCCTCACAGTCCAGCTGGCTAAGTACCGGTAGGCTAAAGGGAGTATGGCATGTGGACCTCTTGTCAGTATCATTGAAGGGTGACTGAGGGGCTTTGGAGGATTTTGTGGTCTGTTGTGTGCATTTCCACAACACTTGCCTTGGAGGTGGTCTACACAGGTAGGTGGATCCGTCTGGTCGGTGAAGGGGGAAACATTTGACAGTCCGCTGAGGCAGTCGTGCGGCAGCCACGAATCCGCGCGGATGTCTACATGACGCGTAATATTTGTCACTTCCACATTCTGTCAAGACAAGGTCCTCCCATCTGTCATGATCAGTGCCCTCATTGAATCCACTACAGCCTCTTCTGTAGATTGACTGTGTGCAGTCCCTGAAGGAAAAGCAGATGTCTTACGTTGAGAGAGTTTGGAAGTGGCAAACAACAAGACAATCTTAAGGTGGCAAGATGTAAAGGAATGTATGCATGTCTATCGATTGAGATTGAAAGCTGTGCTTACCCAAACTCTGATTCCTTCACTGCATGTGTCCTCTCTGAGTCACACTGGGCCTTTATCTGAACACTGTTCATCTGATGCTGGGGAGGAAAATCTGGAGCTACTGTCCAGACTTTCAAAGAATGGTCCTCCAAACCAGGTGGTATGAAATGACAATTGTTGGGTGGCTTGCCCTCTGACATATCTAAGATCCCGTTTATAACTGGGGTGAGGAGGAAGTCTTCTCCATCCATGGGTATGTATGGAGCCAATGAGTCCAGGTCCAGCTCACATAATTCCTGCAGGAAGACAAAAATGTAATTGGAAAAAGTGTCTTTAACACAGTTGATGTTGACGGTTTTTTTTTACTAGGTTTTACTATAAATGAAAAGATAGGCCTACTCACAGAGAGGGAGTTTGTGTTCATTTGATTCTGTAGGTTGAGCTCAGCATAGGTTTGGATCTTATCCTGGTGTTCTATGACATATAGAGGAACATAACAGTTGAATGGAACAAGTCTCTGGGAAAAACGTTTTGCTTCCCAGCCAAATGTCTGCTGAAGTGACTGACCTGGAGGTGATTCTGTTGTGTTGATTAGATGAACGTGGTCATCTGCTGTGGGTTCATTCTGCACCGTGGGCCCAACCTCAAGTTCAGAGTAAAAGGGCCTCAATAATGCTTTTGTTTGCTGCAGTGAGAACGTCATCTCTGGTAGCTCCGCCTCGCTGTGGTGAGATAAGGAGGTGGCGCGCAGAGAAAAAAATAGCTTTCTGTCAGATACGGCGCATACAGTTGGGCAGCCTGTGTAACATTTATCCAGTAACCAGTAGAACGGAAATCTAGTTTAAGGAACCTCCTGTTTCACAACTCACCTTAAAATGTAGTTGAGGCAGACGATACTCTGGGCCTGCCCAATCTGGTTGTAGACCACTGATGCGTCTGTCTCTGCCCACACGTAACCACCTGCTTTCAGCAGCAGTCGGTACCTGCTCAGAGACGCCTGGCCCTTAGAGAGCACTGTCCCGGAGACATGAGTGCTTAGCCATTTTAGGTCGGAAACATGTTAGATATTAACAGTCTTTTTTTTTTTTGTGAATTGTGTTAAACCACTAGCCGGCGATTTGTGGAGACTCACAGTTCTGGTGTGTTTTGTAGATGTTCTGGCAGTCGGAGGCGTGGTAATACTGATACACAGATTGGCCTAGAAGTTCTCTTTCTGTGTATCCTGTCAGCTCCTTGACACTAAAACAAAATAATATTACTAGTGTCATTTGTCAGCAGATGAGTGTTTAGCAAACACATGGTGTAATTGATCTCTCTGCATATGTAGAATACCACACATGGTGTCATTTATTGGTGTCATTTATTGATCTGACCTCTTTACTTCTACCCCATTGAATGTAGTTTCTTTTGAGTATTTCTTGTGTCACTCTACAGTGTCTGGGACTGTAATGCCTTTGGCAAGGTTGTCATCACGAATGAGCATTGTTTCTCAAGTGTACTTGGTAAAATTAAGAAGCAGTAAAACAAAAAATACAGTGACGGATTTATACCCTGATTGGCAGTGGGTGAACCTCATGTCTGGGCTATGTCTGCTCAGGAAGGTTCTGTGATTCAAGCTGGCATCCCTGGCCATGTTCTGTGAAATTGGTAGGGGTCGGCACAATAAGACAAGGCAGGCGGTCTCTGGAAGAGGACATTTCTTTTTAACTCCAGTACAGTGAATCGCCTGCATGTGGGGGAGTGAGAGACAAGATAACAGAATGGATATAGATAGGAGTGAAATGTGTATCTCTACAGAAGAGCAGCATTAAACTCAAAATGTTAACACAAATAAGCTTTTACTGACCTTCCAGTTTGTGTGTCTTTGGTTGACAGCTCGACCCTGAGAGGTCAGTGTGCTCTTCATACGGAGGAGGAAATCGCATTTCTGTATTCCATTGGGAGCTGATAGAAACACATGCCACAAATGAAAAGCAATCAGCCTGTATTCTGCTATACATTGTTGACCAAATACCTTCGATTACCGTTTGTGAAGTCCCCTTTACCTAGGTTTTTTGAGAAGATATCTCTGACCTCCTTTTGGTCGCAGAGGTGTGTGAAGTCAAACAGACTCCTACCAATGACATCCATCTACTCATGAAATTAAAAAAATGAAGTTTTTATTTGTATTAGCCTACACTATATAACACTCAACATCTGTCCCTAGGATGACTGTACCTGGTTGAGCCCAGTGTGTGTATGGATGTCCCCAGTAGCGTAGATTATCTGACCATTCTCGGACACCAAGACCATAAAACCCCCAAGAGCAGAATCAAGCACCCTCTCCTCAGAGAATTGCTCATCCATTGGCTGCCAGTCTAAGTGACACAAAGAACAATGCTATTATAATTCTAGAAGATTCTGAATGCTTCCTTGAAGACTCTGAAAGCTGTGGTGGTCTATCCACCTAGACCACTGCCTATGTTGCACGTATACTTTTTATTTTTTAATAAATGTACAGACTTACAACAATTTACCAATGTATGTATCTATATGTATATATCTTTCTATAACTATATGTAATTATGTAAATAGCCTGAAAGCCTTGTCATTCCGAACACCCAACAGGATGTTGTTACCGTGCATGGAGAATTGGGCTGTGTCAGAGCTGACCCTGGTCTCTGGTGCCGAGTAGTCTCTTTGATCCAGAGCTGCTCTCAGACGCAGGTAGCCCAGTGTAAATCGGACAATGGAAGCCTTGTCCATGTGGACGGTCAGACCGGGAGGCAGCGGTAGCCATGCTGCCAGCTCCCCAAACAGACGGCTCTCTCTCTCCCTTCGGCTCTTCGCTGCAACACGGGACTGGGCCCGGAGCCTCTCCGAACTCACCCTGTGGTATAGACGGGGTCATTAAAATATTACATTAAAAATAATATAGAAATGTATGCAGGTAAGAGGAAGAGAAAAATGTAGAAAGAGGGTAAGTGACAAGGCCTAGGAAGCCTCTGAAATAGTGAGGGAATGGTTACAAACAACGTTTCCATGAAACCAGTGTAGTGTTGTCAAGCTGAAATTGTTCTTGGATCCCTATTAGTTTTTACTGAAGAGGCGGAAATACTTCCTTGGGTCAACGCAACATATGACAAAAAGATTGCTACATAAATAGAAAAGAACAGCTACACACAAAAAAATACAACAATCTACAAGAATACAACTGAAGAATAATGTGTGTAGTGAGTGTAGATTGTGTCTGTGTGTGTGGGAGCGCACGCAAGTCGGGGAGTGTGCTTGTGTATCTCTTCACAGCCATTGTCATTTCTTCATGAGATGTTTTATCCTTTTTGACCCAAATCACTGGTATCTCTGCACCAGAGGCAAGCTACAAAGATAGAAGTTGGCGGGTGACTCAGACAGCCGTGTAGGGCCAGAACGTCACCACTACGTCATGCTAGCTTATCACCACCAAGCTTGGTTGTCTGCTTCCAGAGATACAGCCAATAACGACGACGCTCCAGCACATCTGATAGAAGTCCTGCAAAACCCTCCTACTGTTGGTAGGACTCCTAGGTGACCAAACTGGTATTCTACACTACCCATATAATCCCATACTATTGTATGTTTTGTAAACACACAACTTCTGGTCAATTATTTATAAATTAATGATAAATTGTTTTGGTACAAGGTTTGTACCTGGAGACAAAAGGGTTCTACCTGGAACTGAAAAGGGTTCTTAGTTTTCTCCTGTGGGGACAGCCAAAGAACCCTTTTAGGTTTGCATAAACCCTGTTCAGGTGCTGTTTGTTTACTATAGTAATAAATAATAGAAGTACTCACCTACTTCTCTTCTGTCCATTAATTCTGTTCCTGTCTGTCCTGTGGAGTTTTCGATCACAATACCTTTGCAGAGAACTTTCTAAATGAACAAACATGATGAAGTCTCTGAATGGACACTTGCTAATCACAGACACATGCCAGTCATGCCAGTATTTCGCCCACTTGTACTTCAGGAGTTTGCACTGGAATAGGCTCCTAAACCAATGCCCAGTGGCATGTCATTAATCTTTCTCCGGAGTCCCCTCCTCTTTTGGACATGCCACCTCCTACTGGGGAGGGTCTCTCATTAGGTCCTACTATTCTACAGAACTTCTACTTTGGGCCCAAAGCTGTCAGGTATGGAACATTAACAAATGTTCTACAACAGACGAGATTAACCCAATACCATTTAAAATAAATATTAATTTTCTTCCAATTTTTCTTTCTATATTCCAAGGTAAATCTATAAATAACATTTTATTTCATTTAAATTGGTGTCTGAACCATAAGGTTTATTTGGTGACCGGTGAGTAAAGTTGGCACAGGCACTGACAAACAACTATTTTGTTGTTTATTTTAAAAACGTTTTAGAGGACGTTTAGTGTGGTTTTAAGTGCATGCAAAACTGTACCTCATAAAGAAATTTCAACAAAAGAAATATACATTTATAACCCCTCCCAACTTGGCATGCTTCCTGATCCTAAACTGTGGCGCCAGTTGCATGCCCTATGCTGTAAACAGTCCTTCCCATATATTCACACACATGCAAGGCCACAGAAATAAACACATCTGCCTAATTTTTTACAGGTATAAAAATGTACATACAGTCTGCTACATGAACAAAATACGATCATATAACACAAATATCGTTAACACTAACCACTCAAGGATTTTTGCATAGTCTATACTGTGTATACAATCAACTTGTGAAAACAGAATTTATTCCATAGAGATAAAAAAGCAGCTGTGTTAGTAGATACGCTGGTATTAGTAGATACGCCAAATGTATTTATAGGAGTGGACAATTTATACCTCTTCTCACCATGCTTGGTTCAGGATCTAAGAGGACCATGTCAGTCTTTCCTGGAATAGTCATGTGCAGCAATACCTCTTGAAATGTTGTCGTGAGAAGTCCAAAGAGGTAGCAGTTCAACAGGTCTTGACAAAGGCAACGATGTAAAATCTGTTTTTCTTCTGTCCATGTCCTTGAACTGTGGACTGTCATCTTCGTGATTTAAAGTGAAGTACAGTGAAGTAAAATGAAAGTCCAGATGAGTCCATTTTGAATGTTCATCCAGAAAGCAGCAGGGACAAAAAGTCATACATAGATCCTAAAACATAGAGATTATAAAACACACACACATATATATATATATATATATATATATATATATATTCCTCATTCTCCGTTCCACATCCAGAGAACTATTGCATTTCTATAGCTTTCTCTGTCTGCTGTAAGGCAGTCCAGAGGCAATGGGAAGCTACACTAATAAGGCGTTCTACCAATTCCAAAAGATGTCAGGTAGTGGTGATTAATGAAGATTGTCTTCCTGTGGTCAGCTTGGTTGGCACGCCTCAGTTTCAGGCATTTTGCACAAACACATGAAGCTAGACCGCTTTCATTTACACTGGATACTCGAAATTGATTCCATGTCCTCAAAAGTAACATCATGGAACATAAAGAAAAGCTAGAAATGTTTCAATTGCCTGAGGATGATCTTGCTGCTGGACCTTGTATCTGTTTTCTAATGGGAGCTGAAGAGTAAATGACAAGGTTGAAACTACTCTACAATCACAGGCCTCTTGGTTTAAGGTTCGCTTGCAACTGGTACAGTACTACTGACCAAGGGCTGGACATAGACCATGCTCCGGTAATCCCTTGGTTGGTCATGCGAAGTTACTAGAACAGATTCAGGGATGGAGGACTGGAGGACGTGAGCCCCCACACTGCTAAAGTGCCTGGCGCCTTAACTGCCCCAACCCGGAATAAACACAGAAACGCTTGGATAACAAGTCATCTAGGGACCAGTCTGAGGCCCACCACAGATCGTCTCTTATCTGCATGCTTCCAGCAAGCCACGGAACATTCCTGAATGTTACCCATGGAAAAGCTGGTTCAATTAACGCTTAGTGTTCTTCTTACAAACTGGTTGGATAACTGGCTTTCATAGCATATGAGAAAGTTTCATTTGAAGATCCTGAAAGGATGTTGCCTTCCATACTGGCACAAGGATCTACTTTACCAGTGAGTGGAGTGAATGAGCTAGGGCATAGAAGAACAACGTCAGTATGTTGAGGAGTATGGCTGGTGGATTGAAGACCTGGGTGGGTGGTAATGGTGCAGTCCATTAATCACTGTCAGGTCATTTCCAGATTTCCACTCTGGTCTGGTTTCAAAACATACAGCCGACCCTTACCTCTTCTTCTCATCCAAAAGTGTATCGTCAATAGTCATCTGCAAAAGTTAGAACAACCCCTGGAAAGGGGTCTTTTTTTTTTTTTTACATTTGACTCATACCTCAGCTAAATTCGAACCACAGTCATCAATAAAGGTAACTACGTTTCATAAATTACTCAATTTTTTTTACTTTGAAACCATTTATGCAATTAAAATGAATCAAAATGCTATTTCATAGTGCCAAAAAAGTAAGTACTCCCTTCCCTTTACCATAACAAAAAATTAGAATCAGGTGCACCAAAACAAGTATAAACAATTAGAAAATGATTAGAGTGCAAATTGGGTGGGTCCAGCCTTTCATAAGGACGTATCTTACTATTTATGCTCAACGAAATTGCATTTCGGTTCATCTTAATTACATCAATTCTTTCAAGTCTAATTTTTTCATGTGATCTGTTAAATTGAGTAACTTTTATCAATGAATGTCCTTGCAATATATCATAGATATCTAAATTTGTAAAAAAAACAAGAAGTCTCAACTTTCCAAGAGGTTTGATCTACTTTTTCACATGACTGTAGATGAGGAAGTCGTTGTGATTCACCCAGTGTTTTCGCTTTTCCTGGACACATTTCTGTGTCTCACACTTCTCGAAGCTAATCAACCACAGAGACAAGTAGAAGACTGGAGTACCTAAAATTGGGTCTGACATCCATTGTTTGGTTTTCATTTAGAGGGGGATGGTATCAAAACTTTCTTTCACCTAGGAATATTGGCCTGAAAGTCAGAAAAGTGTTGCCAAATAGGCAGTGGTCAGCAAATTACTTGCAAGGTGGGTGGGTGTTATCTGCTAGACAGCGATACAATCAAGATACAATTTGTCTATTACCACTGGGCTCAGTCATTTCCTGTTTATGGATTCTCTTTTGAGAGTTTTTACTCTATTGTGAAAACAGAATCAAGACAGGCGGCAGGCGATGTAGCCTGCAAACTGCACAGTGAAAAATATATGAACTTATAAAAAAAAATAAAGCAAGGAAAATAAATACAGCAACAAAATCAGTCTTTTCTGAAATGCAACTCAAAAATGTATCTTTCTGCATGACATTGCATTATAGTAATTCATGATAGTTTGGTCTGATTAAATTGTGGTCTATGTTTTCGTGTCCAAGCCTGCCTAAAAAAAAATAAATAAAAAAAAAACTAAATAAAGTTACTATTTATGGCCACAGTGAATGTGGGGGGAAAAGTTTAAGGAGTGATATTGACATTAACACTAGAAATTAAAATATTATTGATTTGTGTTTTGGTTTTTTTCTAGTGTTTTTTTGTAAATCTGCAAGAAAATAGATGCATATTAGTAGTCAGTGCAAAACAATATGGTTTACTAAATGTTCATTTTGCTAACATTTCATTGTTTACAAAAAAATCTGTAAGGAATAACAGTTACTTAAAATAAAAAAAATGTTGTAATGTATAGTGTCTGTGTTTATCTGTTAATTATTGTGTGTGGTGAATTTTGTTCATAGTTGTACCTTAGTGGTTAGTGGTTTAGAACATCCACCTCTAAGTGTAATTTTTACAACTGTGTTGTTTCTCTTCCTGTGTTTTTTTTTATATAAACTGAAGGATGTGGCCACTGAATCTTCATACTTACAGGAAATGTAACACATGTGTAGGCCTACCGTGGCTGTTTAAAATAGTGAAACAAATGTATTTGGAGGAAGAGAGTGAGCACCCATAGAAATATATGAGACTAAACATGAAGACATTTGGAATCTGGCTATTTCTTATCATCTCTCTCCAAGGATTTGAAGCTTCCTTCAGACCCAGTAAGTCATTTCTATTGGATTATTGATTTTGATCCAATTGTTTATGACATTTATTATTTACCGTGATTAGTCATAGATAAGAGAGGCAGGCAATGTGCCCTCAACCCCTCATGTTTTATCCTAACATACTAACATTACTATTATTTATTGAAAAATGTGTTTGATTTAATTTGTCCTTTGACTATTTATCCTAAGATCATCGTGTTAGTGGTTCCACTTTCAGGTGACATTTATTTTTTTGTGCGTTTTAATTGTTCTTTTACTCACATTATTTGTTTCACAGAAATGTATCTAGTGTATAGCCGTTTACCTGGTATTTACTTCTGAATTATAAAGTAACATGACAACAGAGTTTTTATACATTTATTTCTTTGGGATTAGTCAAATAATAAGTATCAAACCCATTTTATACAACTGTATCAAATACTTATATAAATAAAATGTATCAAACTATTACATAATATCATCAAAAAGATAACCGTTCAGAAAATTAAATGAAAGACTTCCTAACAAGCCATCTCTACTGTGACAGCAAAAGTCCCCTGCTTGACTGTTTGACGTCAACTGCTTTGTTGTTTCCTGTAATATGAACAGTCACATACAGATTAACATTTAGAGCCTGTTTGACTACAACAATTGTTTGACAACATTTTCATTTAAATACCATTTACATAATATGTAAAGACATTTTCTATTCACACTAGCAACAAGAAAGTTCCCTGCGCCAGAGTTACGTGTTGAGGTGCAACACATCCTCGCGCAGCCCTTTGGCTGGGTCCCTGACCCTTGAAGGCGTTTAAATGTTGTTTACCTGGTAAATAACATGTTGCTCTCTGTTGAACCACTCCTGTTGCTGGGGAGAGTAGAATTGTTTTGGTGCCATTGGGAGATTTTTTTAGTTGCTTCCCGACCACAATTGGTTCTTTTTCCTGATTATGAATTATACTTGGAAATGGTTGGACTTCAGAACCAGACTTCCTACGTCTCTTTACATCAGTACCCATTTAGAGAGACATCTGTTAAATCCCAAATCAATCCCTCTGTCCTCCATTTGCTCATTCAGGCGCACATCTACCATTTGCACAAGTGTCACAAAAATTAGGAAGCGAAAATGATCAAGGGTGTAGGGGCAGTTAGATCCTGCAGTGGCCATTTGGAGTGGTGTACAACACAGCAAGTAAAATCCTTTAAAGGCACCAAGTTATTTTGAGCTTGTATAATTCCTCACAAAGTCTGCCTATTTATATGACATGTGCATTTGTTTACATTTGATTTTGGGACTTGTCACATTTACAAAAATAAATATGTCCTAAATTAAATGTTCAATTGTCAGTAATGTTTTTTCTTAAACAATAGGAAGAATTTGTCAATCAGAAATTAATTGTAGTGTTTATTAAACCCCTTGCCACTCCGTGAAAGTTACCCTCTAAGTGTTTCAGCAGCAACGTGACCATGGAGAGCAATCTGATCAAGTGCATAGTCAATAGGGATTGGTTTGACATTCACAGGCTGTCTTGAAACTACAGGTCTAACCACAGGTAATATCTGTCAGAAAAATTTCCCACGTTACTTCAAAAGATGAGGTGCGACAATTGTCATTTATACCTGTACACCAGGGGTATTCAAATCTTACCCTATGAGGTCCGGAGCCTGCTGGTTTTCTGTTCTACCTAACCATTAATTGCTCCCACCTGGTGTCCAAGGTGAAAATAAGTGCCTGATTAGAAGGCTGCAATGAAAAAATTGAGTGGAACTGGCTTTGAGGTCCAGATTTGAATACTACTGCTGTACACTATAAAAAATGTTATCTCCTACACGAATCTGGCAAAAGGTCTCATTAATTTAAATAATATACCTATCAAGGTATAAAAATGCTTTATTTGTGGGGGAAAAACTGTTCTAGCCATTTTGATAGACTGTCTAGATATTAGTCATTGAATACATTTTATATGTATTGGGGTCGCAGGCCAAAGAAGTCCATGTACAGTAAGAAAAAAAAGCGATCAATGTGAGTGTCATAGGGCTCTGAAAAAGAACCGACACAGTAGCATATGGAGAACTACACTACCGTTCATATGTTTGGTGTCACTTAGAAATGTACTTGTTTTTTAAAGAAAAGCACATTTTTTGTCCATTAAAATAACATCAAATTGATCAAAAATACTGTGTAGACATTGTTACTGTTGTAAATGTCCTGTAGCTGGAAATGGCTGATTATCAATGGAATATCTACATAGGCATACAGAGGCCCATTATCAGCAACCATCACTTCTGTGTGTCAATGGCATGTTGTGTTTGCTAATCCAGGTTAATCATTTTACAAGTCTAAAGGATTATTACGAAAAACCTTTTGTGATTATGTTAGCAATGCTGAAAACTGTTTTGCTGATAAAAGAAGCAATAAAACTGGCCTTTAGACTAGTTCAGTCAATTCAGCATCAGCATTTGTGGGTTTGATTACAGGCTCAAAATGGCCAGAAACAAAGAATTGAGACACGTCAGTCTACTCTTGTTCTGAGAAATGGAGGCTATTCCATGTAAGAAATTGCCAAGAAACTGAAGATCTCGTACAACGATGTGTACTACTCCCTTCACAGAACAACGCAAACTGGCTCTAACCAGAACAGAAAGAGTAGTGGGAGGCCCCAGTGTACAACTGAACAAGAGGACAAATACATTAGAATGTTTAGTTTGAGAGACAGACGGCTGGAAACACATTATGTAAACTTTTTAATCATATTTTAAAATGAAGCATTGAACATCTACTAGTCAAATTATGTATATTACGAGAGTGCTGGTTCTTTTCTTTATGGTCATTTTATTTTGCGGTGGACTTATCAATCATGATACCTAGGCTAGAAATGTGTTAGCAACATTGTTTATTTTCAAACTCAGTTACACACATCAAGCTTCCACTCCTCTGTCAAGTGTAGCTGATTCAAGATTAAATCATCAGTTGTTGCTTTGTAGGTGTCACCTGTCTGGTCATAAACCTGGATTATGTCATCTGTAGCTGGAGTGAATGGGGGAGCCCAGAGGTGAACTCCACCTTCTTCCACAACCGGTTAGTACAATGACATGACTGTGTCATACTTTCAACATGTTTAGTGGGAAATTAGTTCTGAGCAAAAAATGCTGGCAGGGCACCACTGTGATAGGTGCTACACATTAATAGTAGTGGTGTGGTGGTAACACTTAGGTACTAATTCCCATCCATTATCTTCAAATGGCTTGTGTTTAGGTTCATCACACAATATGAGCATATGGAGGAGTGCTCCACATATCTCCAGGAGAAAGGTTATGCTGTGAGATGTAGACTGGAGTATAAAATGACTGATAGGTTTAGCACTCTGAAAACCAGGCTGGTTCATCAGAACAAGACATTTGAGCAGAAACATGACCTCAGAGACAAGGGTAGGTTTTTTTCTAATCAAATGTGAATTAAACATACATAAAGGCATGAAACATAAATACAATGTGTCAGCATGTGATTTTCCTGCATTCCACATTCTTGTTTTTTCTAGTGAAGCTTTACCCTCCTACCAACCTTTCAGTGGTGATGAGCAAAACCCCAGAGCTGAATCTGTACTGGAACAATAGCAAGATAAACCACTGCTTTGAGAGTGAAGTGCGCTACAGAATAAACAACGATAAGTGGCAGGTGGGCTGGGGATGAACTGGAGGGAATGTGTGGAAACATTAACATACCGTTCATATGTCAGCAACAAATACTCACTGTTTTTGACAACTTTCTCTGCACTTTTCAATTCATATATTTCTTTCTTAGAGTACTTTTCCAAGGCTGGAACAGACTTATTCTGTGGCTTTCCCCTCAAAGAATAGCAAGTATGAGTTTCAAGTCAGAACACGAATGCACAATTCTTGTGGCGAGTCCAAGTTCTGGAGTGATTGGAGTCAGATCATTCTCTGGGATTCCATGAAGGGAAATAACACCACAGGTACATGCATACAAAAGCTATGTCTTGTTTAGTGACTGGATGTGCTCAGACATCTTTCAGGACTTTTTTATGCCAAGAACAATATAATTATTTGTTTTGTCCTGTTTCTTTTTCCTAGACATACCTGGCAGCTCAATGCCTTTGTGGAAGCCATTGCTGTCATTTCTGTGTACCTTGGTGCTAATAATGTTGGCCTGCATGCTGATCTATGGGGAAAGGTGGGTCTGCCAGCCAAAGTTAGCCCCACACCTAGACCCCCAATAAAGATTTAACTTAAGGGGTGTGGTAAACATTAAAAGATATAAGTCTCCTTTCAACCTAATGCTCCATTCTTCCTCTTAAATAAACTATACTCTGATTCTGTTGACTTTATGTTTTTCTAGAGAACGGCTGAGATTTATCCTCATTCCTATTGTGCCTAATCCAGGCAAGAATCTGAAGGACCTTCTTGACAGTGACAATAAAGAGGTAATCATTGTTACTTCTTGCTGTTTACTTTAATAATCTTTGTACGTATCTTAAAAGTGTTTTTGTTATGTATTGTGTAAATTCCATCTCATGTGACCTTTTATCTTTTAAGACATGGCTTCATGTCTCCAAAGACGTTTGTTTCCAGCCCAACTTCACTGAGCGTGCCTGTTCTGTTCGTGAGTACACTCAGGTTCCCCAAGGTGGCAGCATCAGCGAGTCTGAGAGCAACCTCTCCATCCCAACCGACCAATCAGATTGCTTGTCCACATGCTCCTCCTCAGCTTCCACTCTTCCTGCCACAAGTGAAAATAAAAAGCATGACATAGAATGAGACCATTTCAATGACATTTTATTGTCTAGAAGTTACCAAACCCTGACTCCAATGTATCAAAATGAAGTTCAGCTGTGTAGCAGTGGGAGAAACTGTTTAACTTTTTTTAAGGTAAAATGGCTCAACAAAAAAATAAATTTCTCAAAAACATTTGAGAAACATGCATTTAGTAATTTGTGCACCCTCCCCTTGCCAAGATAACATCACTGAGTCTTCTCATAGTGCTTGATTAGGTGGGAGAACACAAGTGACATTAATTCCTTTAATCTTCTATATAGATGACAATGTAGTGACAATGTAGTGTAGCTATGGAGACTTGGTGACCCCCAAGGTTCAAACAACTTCTGCAATTTTCCAACTGTGATCAGTTGAGAATTATTTTACCTCCCATCCTTTTTTACCACCCATCCTCCCCACTGTTCGTGGGGTTAAAATACACTTGCATCCTTTTTCAGGAAAGTTTATCGAAGTCGCAGTTGATATAAACTTAATTGTATTTTTTTTATTTAGTGAACAGCTGACACTTTGATTATTATACTTTTAATAATATTGTTTAATTCACTCAGCAGACAGTTTATTTGGTACACCCAGTTATTGTCAGGTCATACCCCACTCTCCCAACAAAACACCAAATCCTGCCATCAGTATGATGAAATAGGATCTCAAATTCATCATACCAAGCAGATTTTTCCACTCCTCAGTGGTCCAGTGTGTCACTTAGGTCACTTGTTCTGCCCAATCTAACGTTCATTCTAAGATCAGCTGATCCATGTTCGTTAACAGGATGGTGTACCTAATAAACTGGATACTGAGTGTACCAAGCTTTTTCTACATAGCATTGGTTGCTGTTACATTGTAAACGACTGTCAGTATTTCCTTGAAACTCAACATAACTGTTTCCCACTATAGTCGGGGGCCTGTATGAAAGAAATATGATGCAGTGGATACAATAATGAAATTTGGAGCAGTCATTCCTTAGTTGATTTTAGAGACAATTGTGTAAAGGGTGCCAATAGTTTAAAGGCTGCCAGTATGTCTGTCCAAGACTTTAGGTTAGTTTTAGTATTTTAGCTTCATACCTGCTCTCTTTAGGCTCCCCAGGGGTGAGAATATCTGATTACATTGGTTTCTGACAAAGAATAAAATACAGAAAAACATGTTTGTTTAAAGCTTGAGTTGTTTGTAACACACTTCTAACATTTCCAGAATGGAAATGGACTCAAAAATCTAAGTGATTAAATATTCTATGAAGGTACATTTGTGTCTTTTTGTCGAGAGCAACATTTTTTCCTTTTCAATCAAAAAACAATTGTTCTGAAAGCAAAAATGAGGCTTCAAAGTAAAAAACATTTTTTGCCATCAAATATTTTGGAATAGAGTGCAAAATTTGGTTCAACAGTTTTGGTTCTCAAAATATTTTTTGAGAATTAAATGCATTATTTTAAAACAAGCTCCAATTAAATTTGACTATCAACCACCCTCCGAGATGCCATCATCACACAGGTTGAATCTCAGATCACATACTTGCATACTACTGTATATATGCCAGATTAATAGGTGAGAAGATTAGTATGTCCCAAACCATATTATGGTGAAAATAGTATGCCAAAAGCATCCGGATGGTTTACTATTTCTGGTGGATTTTGGAAGTATGCATCTGCAAACTTTTTGGGGAAGCCTAATATAGAAAAGAACCTCTTGCACAGTAAAAGAGGAGGGGTTTCCACAATTCTCTCGTCTTTTCACTTATTGTAAAACTCAGTTATCATCACCTATATTGATAGTTATTGTATTAATGTCATTTACATATGAAGGAAAAACGACCGTTATAGTGCCATGACATAGATTTTGGCAGTGTGAAGTTCGTCTTCAGTCTCGCTAGAATGGGCTCAATTATTATGACTATTCCAAGTTGTAAGATACCAGTATTATGGCTTGTATGCTATTGAAACGGCCAGTGGCAAAAGCCATACAGTTCATAGATGCTATTTGTGGTGGAAGTAAACTTCATAAAAAATGTTAGTCAGTTTAACACAATGCTTAATGGTTTCTAGCTAAATATTCAAACATGGCATGATGTTAATGCACGATAAATTTACATTTTGAGACGCAATGTCATGATGAGGTATTATGCTCCAATCCTTCCCAGTACTGGCATACTAGTTTACTATACTATACAGTACGTACTTCATCACCCACGAAGTACATATCTACTTGCAATACGTATGTAGTATGCAATCAGAGATTCATCAGACACTGTCCTTCGTAGGCATCTGCTATGACTTATTTTGTGTCGGAAAGAAAGGCTGAACAGTTGGTTATAGCCAAACTGACACAAAAAATAAATAACCATTGGAGAAACATCATCCACACCTCCCACGAAAGCCAGCCCACAGCTGTGGGGTTAAAGTGCAAATGAAAAACTAGTGTTTCAATCAAAAAAAAAGTTTCAAAAGCAAAAAAAGAACTGTAAGCGAAGGGGGCAGTCTAGCCAAAATATAGTGTGGTTGATATCGAGTTTTGTTTTTAAATGCATTTTTGTTCTCAAAATATTTTTTGCGCTCTATTACATATTTGATTGCAAAAACATTTTTTTACTTTGAAGACTTGTTTTTGCTTTCAGAACTATTATTCTTGATTGAAAAGAAAAAAGTTTTGCCCTCGACAAAAAGACACAAATGTATGTGAGAATTCCATTCTCTGTTGAGGTATAGCCAAAATAGGACTCGGTTATATTTATTAATAGAGCTGCATTGGTTATGGGTCATTCCCATTCTGGTACTATACAATATTCAAATAGATTAAAGGCAGGAGCCACAGAATTGTTTATAGTTTTAACTTGTTAAGATTTCACTGTTTGCTAATACCTGAATGCGTGACAGTTATAAATTAAGATTTTAGTCTGAAGGAAATAGTGCACTAGTTGAGATGACGGTCATCTGGGTTTGCTTTCCCATTCCAATTGGAGAACTCCGTGTACACAAAATTTCAGGACTGGCAATTTCTAAATTTTCTGTATGTGTTTACAAATCTAGACATGCAGACCCAATGTTAAACCCAACGTCCTCACAAATGCTTTTAGGTTTGATTATTTGGGGACATGACATAAAACATACTTAGATCTTGGAGTTGTAGTAACAATGTATTTCTCCCCTCAGTGTCAAGAGAGGGGTGTCCACATGACATAAGCTTGATAGGGTGAAAAATGGAGGAGAAGAACTTTGTTAACTAAAATATAGAAGAATGAGGTGGAGTAGGAGTTACAGGTCTATGATAAACTGAAGCACTTGTGAAGAATTTGTGGTATCTGTTTGGGTGGTAGGATAATGTATAAAACATGATAAGGTGACTCATTTAGCAGTTTCTAATATTTTAATTGGCAAGCTAGTCAGGAGACTGTTGTTTTGTCTTTTATTTTGTTCCTAAATGACCCAGTCTGGTTCAGAAAGTGTTGTTGTTTATTCGGTTAGGAGCCTCTCTTATAGAAGTCACATGTTTGAATCATGATTTTAATTTGTTTTAATGGAGTTAGTCTATTTTGCATTGATAACATTTCACATTACACATCTATAGTTAAAGGACCAATGGGATAATTAAATTTCAATTTTTTTATTTTTTGTTTTCCTCTCAAAGTGAAAAAAAGGGGGTGAGGAAGACATATGTTTGATTAAGAAACAACTGAAACAAGATTGGGGTTTAATGGAGTTAGCTAATACACAACTCTCTGCTGTAGTTGGGATTCTAACTTTGTGTTGTGCAAGATTCCATCTTTGTTTCTCACAATGTAGGAGTCCTGAATCACTGATACACCTTGACCAGTAGCTACCTCATAGTGGCTACTATTCCTTGTATGTACATTCTGCAAATGCTAATTCCGTCATGTGTACTGTTGGAAGAGAATATAAGCTTGAAACTTGAAATGCATAATCAGAACATCTGTCATGACGTTACTCTGCTAGTCTCTGTACTCATTCTCTGTTAATGTTGTGACGGTGGTTCCCGTGGCGCCACTTAATTAAACTTGAAATAATCAACTGTTATACCAGACTCTGAGAAGTTTTTTTTTTTAATAAATCGCGAACATTTTCCATCTTCCACAACCTCCATACTATTCATTCAGAAATTAGAACTAGCTTTAAAAAAAAGATGTAATGAGAAGATGGTATGGTTACAAAATTGTTTTGTTATCAAATAATACGACAAGAGGTCATTCCAATGAAATGTATTTGTAATTTAATATATGATTTGTCCCAGAAGTTACCATAAGTTATCATGTTAGCTCCCCGAGTATTTCACAGTGCTCAGTATTTATATGTACTATCCATTCATTAGCACAATAATGGATACATGGCGATTAAAGTCATGCTGTCTTGCTTCTGTGCTCCAGAAGCCATGCTATTTCATGAAGGTCAGAAGATTGCATACAGTAGCTCTCGCTTCCTTGCTAATTCCTTGCAAACATCCTGTCCCCTCTAAACCACAGTCTACAACATAACATGATTAGTAACTTTTCATACAAAACGGGATTAGACTACTTCTTTCATATGTGATTGTAACAGCTTTGGTAATGTATGCTTGTCCCATTATGTGTATTATGCGTAAAGATGGTGTCCCAAAAGCAGTCATAAATGTTTTCTCCATATTTTCCCCATAGAGCTACAGACATGTCTTTTACCACCCATTTTTCTAGACTATAAATTAAACAATCTGTACTGGCCTAACTACCTAGAAACAGTTTGGAGTTAAGTCATTATGAATTATTGCCAGCTGGTTAAGGGTTGGGTAAAGGTCAAAATTCACCTTCAAAATAGCCACCTATACCTTCACTCATTGTACGTATGGATTTTTAAATGTACAGTATAATGTATTGTATTCTGTTCACTGATATTTGAAAATTTTCACCTTGAAGAATAGATCAGCCTGCATGTGTCTGGCGCTAATTGGGGAAATTCTGTTTCATCATTACTGTAATCAGGGTACCCATATTTGTCAAGAAAAATAACCTTACTTGGAAAATGTCTGATTATTTCTAAATCAATTGATGTTAACAGTATGTCTATCTTTTCATTAGGTAAAAAAAATTTGTGTTTATCTATTTCACTATTGTTAGGTAAAAAGCTAGCTACTGTAGTCAGGCAATGAGGCTCATGCTTTGTGCAGCCAGCTGACTAACGTTAACTTACCAAAAATTTTGTTAATAGCTTCCTACCAAATGAAAATCATATAGTCGTGGTTAAAGGTTGCATAAGTTAATAATATACAGGGACATCTTTTGCCTGTCACCTTGAAGGCTATCCTAACCTGAAATTCTGTAAAATGTTTAAAAAAACATAGATTATAGTTTTATCACTTACGTATTGGATTTAAATTAATTTGTGAGATATCTTTGGTTTAAAAATATCATTGGATTTGTACATCTACAAATTTGTGTAGTTTCTCTTCCTGTTTTTTTTAAAAACAGAAGGATGTGGCCAATGACACAGGAAATGTTGGTCATGTGTAAGCCTACAGTGGCGGTTTAAAGAATAGAAACATGAAGGAATTTAGTGGGAGACAGTGAGTACCAATACTGAAATACATGAGCAGACATCTGGCCGAGTCCTTCCGGATCGGGTGCACTTAAACATTAAGATGGTGGGAATCTGGTTATTTCTCTGGAACCGTAAAGGCTTTTGCTATAGAAACAGCCAAAAAACTATTTTGGAAACCTTTTATATAACATTGTACATTGCATTATATGTGAAAACATGAAATAACATAGTTGACACATTACTGTACAGGATATATTTTTTTTCACAATGCATGACAGTCGACTGGGGAACATTAGTGTATCAGGACTCATACTTCCACACCAGACACATGTCGAAATTAAATATCAGTGTTGAAATGTCTGTCCATCACTAACCATACCCAACCTTTGTACTGCTGGACTCTGTCACTGCCTTACAAGTCTGATAAGGAAGTTTTCAGTTGTCTACAGGTACGTGTCACTGCTGCTATTCCTCTATTTCATTTACACATGCCGACTTACCCTTAAAATTGCCCTCATTGCACATTTAGAATTGCCACTGTACTTGCATTTTCAATTGTTACATACACATGTCTATCTCGGGAACCTCATTGCTGCTTTTCCTGCATTTCAGTTGCACATGCAGCACATGCTGCCTGGATTGCAAATTCAGAATGCCATTTAGAATTGCCACTTGTACCCACACAACTATTTATCCCACTTGTACATACATTATACTTAACACATGTACTTTTTTCTGCCCTCTATTTGTTTCCATTGTACATTTAGAATTGCCATATGGAATGCAGTTGCATTCATTGCACATCTATACATCCCACTTGTACATACATATACTTAATACTAGTAAATGTTCTGCAATACTCTATTTGCACTTTGGGTTAAACACAAACTACAATTCATTGTACTGTACTTGTGCTTGTTCAATGACAAAGTTTAATCTAATCAAAAAATCTAATAGCAGTTATGGCAAATCCAATATTTAACATGAAAGGCTTGTTAAAGTGCCAGTTAGCATTTTCCTTATTTATCTTGCATCACTACTAAGATTTGAACCATCATAATCTGAATAATTACTCATTTTTACCATCATTGTAAAACCTTAGCTACTTTGTTGAATTGGCAGTCATATCTAAAGATTATTATTAGTGATTAATGATTAGTGGTTCATTAAGATCAATCACACACTTTATGCTCAACCATGTGATGTGAACTGAAAACTGTACATTGTTTAAATGTAGTGAGACTATTATTTTTAAATTCTGTCTGAGGGAACCTTGAATATCTACTAAAAACGATGAAAAGCAGGTGGGTTGATTTGTTTCCTTTAGTTTTGTTTTGGAAAAAAATGCAATCCTATAATTTATCAACCTTGGTACACAGTTGTGCTTAAAAGTTTGCATACCCCTGGAGAATTGATAATATATGTACCATTTGTAAAAAAAAAAAAAACATGGGTGAGCAGGCAAAACACGTCTTTTATTTCTTATGGAATTCACATTCAACTGTACGTCATAACAGAATGGCACAATCATAAAACAAAACATGACAATAAAGAAAAAAATGAACTGACCCCTGTTCAGAAGTCTGCATAACCTTAGTTCTTAATACTGTGTATTGCCCCCTTTAGCATCAATGACAGTGCGCAGCCTTTTGTAATTATTGTCTATGACGCCCCGAATTCTTGCAGGTGGTATAGCTGCCCATTCGTCTATGCAAAATGCCTCCAGGTCATGTAAAGTCTTTGGTTGTCTTGCATGAACCACACGTTTGAGATCTCCCCAGAGTGGCTTGATGATATTAAGGTCAGGATACTGTGATGGCCACTCCAGAACCTTCACCTTTTTCTGCTGCAACCACTTGAGGGTCAACTTGGCCTTGTGCTTAGGGTCACTGTCATGCTGGAAATTCCAAGAGCGTCCCATGCGCAGCTTTCGTGCAGAAGAATGCAAATTGTCTGCCAGTATTTTCAGATAACATGCTGCATTCATCTTGCCATTCATTTTCACAAGTTTCACCATGCTTTTAGAGCACACACAAACCCAAAACATCAGTGAGCCACCACAATGCTTCACAGTGGGGAGGGTATTCTGTTCACTATAAGCCTTGTTGACCCCTCTCCAAACATAGCACTTATGGTTATGACCATATAGCTCTATTTTGGTCTTGACACACAAAATTAGTGTGCCAGAAGCTGTGAGGCACATCAAATTGATGTCTGTCATACTGTACCCTGGCTTTTTGTGGCATTGGCGCAGTAAAGGCTTCTTTCTGGCAACTCGACCATGCAGCTCATTTTTGTTCAAGTATCGCCGTATTGTGCTCCTTGAAACAACCACACCGTCCTTTTCCAGAGCTGCCTGTACTTCTCCTGGGGTTACCTGTGGGTTTTTCTTTGTATCCCCAACTATTATTCTGGCAGTTTTGGCTGAAATCTTTCTTGGTCTACCTGACCTTGGCTTGGTATCAAGAGCTCCCCGAATTTTCCTCTTCATAGTAAGTGATTGAACAGTACTGACTGGCATTTGCGAGGCTTTGGATATCTTTTTATATCTTTTCCCATCTTTATAAAGTTCCATTACCTTGTTATGCAGGTCTTTTGACAGTTCTTTTTTGCTCCCCACGGCTCAGTATCTACCCTGCTCAGTGCATCCACGTGAGAGCTAACAAACTCATTGACTATTCACAGACACTAAATGCAATTTAAAAAGCCACAGGTGTGGGAAATTCACCTTTAATTGCCATTTTCACCTGTGCCTGTCACCTAGTGTATCTGTAACAAGGCCAAACATTCAAGTGTATGTAAACTTTTGATCAGGGCTATTTGGGTGATTTCTGTTATCATTATGATTTAAAAAGGAGCCATTCAACTATGTGATAATAAATGGCTTCATACTGTATGATCACAATCCTTAAATGAAAGGCTGTTTATTACATGTCATACAGTCATATTTTCAAAATCAGTGCCAAAATGTCACAATTTCTGCCAGGGTATGCAAACTTATGAGCACAACTATACTATTCTTCTGGCATATATACAGATGCTAGTCATAAAATTAGAATATCATCAAAAAGTTGATTTATTTCAGTAATTCCATTCAAAAAGTGAAACTTGTATATTATATTCATTCATTACACACAGACTGATATATTTCTTTTAAGTGTGATGATTATAACTGACAACTAATGAAAATCCCAAAATCAGAATCTCAGAAAATTACAGTATTACTTAAGTCTAATACTAAAAAGGATTTTTTAGAAATGTTGGCCAACTGAAAAGTATGAACATGAAAAGTATAAGCATGTACAGCACTCAATACTTAGTTGGGGCTCCTTTTGCCTGAATTACTGCAGCAATGCGGCGTGGCATGGAGTCGATCAGTCTGTGGCACTGCTCAGGTGTTATGAGAGCCCAGGTTGCTCTGACAGTGGCCTTCAGCTCTTCTGCATTGTTGGGTCTGGCGTATCGCATCTTCCTCTTCACAATACCCCATAGAT